>JAAROE010000208.1:0-106755 GCA_036365135.1 Miichthys miiuy | reverse complement strand
CTTTAGAAAAACTTCTATTTTTAATTACCGTGGGTACAATTTAATAGCAGTAACATGATAGTGTGGCACACACAAATGCTACATCAACATATGTCCTTTAAAACCTTAAGAAAACCTTAAAGTTACATAGAGTTCTCCTGCACTGCCTGATTTCCTAAAATATTAACCACACTGTAAGCTACGCTGCAGAGAGCCAGCTGAGTAATCTATAGTTTCCTGAGAATCTGCTGCACCTCCAGCTCACAAAAGGCAATAGTGAGCTGTTGTCCAGACCTTGACCTTGCAACTGGTATAGCTAACATAGCTATGGCCTAGTGCTCCACCGGGAACAGCAGATCAGGTGTTGTCATGCTGTCTCTAGAGCAGACACATTTACACACCACAACAAGCCTTCTTCCTCTGGGAGAACGCAGATCTTGTGTCTAAAAATGTGTTGGCCAAAACAGGGTCCACAGCAACCTTTTTTTTTCCGCACGGCATGATAGCAACATATGTATGTATCTTATTTACAGTAAGGCTGTGATTCTGGTTCCAGAGAGAGTCAATGTGTTTTACATGGCAGTCAACTGTGAATGGGCACACAGGTCGGAGCGTGTGTGGGAGTCGTGGAGCTTCCAGCAGGACCGGGCCCGTTCAGAGAAACTTTTTACACTCAGGCTCTCCATTCCTGAGCTAGGATCAACACACAGCCTCCTTGATCTTCACATCTCACCTGCCAAGCAACACAGAGAAGGAAAGACACCTTCTGAAAGGAGACAGAGGGGGGATAGGCGAGCCGCTGGAGTTCATGATAATGAAATAACTCATGTCACATAACAGCAGAATCAGACAGGAGTTATGATAGATATTCTGCGATCAAAACCAGCTACACGGAGATAATGTTACAGTTACTTTGTATTTTTTAACTGTCACAATAATCAGCGCTTGACACGGAGAGATTACTGAAGAAAATCTACGACGTGTCTACAAAGATGTCCTATAATTACAGCGAAAACATTTTTAGTTTCGCATTTATTATTTTAGAGTCGGAGCTGGAAGTTTATTTGCAAACGAGTTCAAACAATCGTAAATTAGATGAATTATCTTAACCCCAAAAAAATAATTTCAAGAAGCCAAAATGTAAATGTACATAAATAGAAACCGTAATTTATTTGGTGTAAAAACCAGCATGCCTAAATTGTATATCATAATTCTTGTGTTGCATAAATGTCACAGTTTAAAAGAAAAATATGCAATTTTCAAATGAGCTGAATGAAGCAGCCCAGCAGCTCTGGCTGAATACAGCGTTAATGTTTGGGAGGAATGAGTCTGTGGCCTCACTGCATTGAGCCATTGTCTTTCAAATCTCAAGAGGATCGAGCCAATATCACAAATGTGGAGGCTCACCAGGAGGGGTAAGGACACTCAACTTTCACCCAGGAGGATCAGAGCTCTGAATGGGTGCAGAGTTACTATTATGCCTCTGGAAAATACTCCCATGCTCCCATCAGGATACGAGAAAACCGAACTGGGCTCCAGTGAACAGTGTAAATGCATCTGTGACTTAGCTGGCAAAAGAAAATGTTTAATATAATTAGATTTTTTATTCTTTCCTTGTTTTAAATAAATGTTTCAAGATGATTCAAAAGGCAGGAGGAAAAATCAAGTGGATGTTCTCAACTTAGCTCAGTTTTAATGTCAAACCCAATCAGCCTCTAAAAAAAGATGAACATCAGCGCATTGCCATGTTTTTATTTTTTTAATTTAGCCCCTTTAATTTTGATTTTAACAAAAGCTGAAACGAGCAAGCCACAATGATAAACTAATAAAAGTTCAACTCTGTGATGAGGTACGTTTGTTCCTGTCTGTCCTCCATTACCAGCTAAACCCGTCTGACCATAAATAATCTTCCAATCAAAATTAAAAGCAGGAGTTTGATTAACAGCCACAATAAATACAATAAAGCAGGAACTTAAAGGAGCTTTCAAATGGAAACAATCAGTGAACCATATCTGTAACGTTAGTCTTCCATTCGCCTCTTATCTTCCACCAAACACTGAGTGGCACATGGCGCTGCTGCCAGCTGATTATTGACAAATAATAAGAACATTATGTATTATCAACATTATTCCTAGAGGGTAAAAACACAACAAAGTCATATCTGACCCACAGAGGGACAGTGACGCTCGCCGGATTAGCCATGTGAAAATCTCATCACCTCTCTGTGTGTCCCCCTGTGATAGCTCACAGTGGGGATCGCCACAGACAAGCTCCTGGCCCAATCTGTCTCTGGAACCGTATCTCTTGTGTACCTTTATGACCTCTGCCTCTATTGTGCTTTGAGGACAGAGCTCTTTCAAGTGACAGATGGGTGGCACTTTTGAACACGTCATGTGGTCCTCTACACCTACACCGTGAACTGCACGTTCCTGCGCGAAACCTTTGGCACACGCACTACCCTGGGAGTTTACCGGCATTCGAGGGTCATTCCCGAAAAAAAAAACAAAATCACTGTTCTGGTTCGAGCTGTGGGTATAAAAGTTGCCTAGATTATGGTTTAACCAGCCAAAAGAGGAGTGGATTCCAGTAATACAACTACTCAAGCACATTACTCTCCTGTCATATCATCAGAAGCATCATAAATCGGAGTTAAATGAGTCCATTCACTGCATGAAAAGCTGCAACAAGCAAACACACTTTAGCGGGAAAACCCCTTTTAGATAAAGCAGATGTTTCATTACATTTTTCTACTTCAGTTTTAAAGTCGTTAATCAAGACTTTAATTGATGATTTCATCAGGTGACATGATTTGGGTTCAATTAATTGACCAAGAATTAATGAAGAAGTCCCGTTTTTTCCCAATCCTAGCACGTACCGCTGTAAATTAGACGATTTGTCCGTAATCCGCTAAAACGTCTTGGGATTTGTTTTTATTATTTACTGTCTACGGAGCAGCTGCAGGATTTGTACCATGACATCATCACCACAGCGTCTGTCTCTTTGCTGTATATTTCGTCTAATTCATGAATAAAAACTCAGCCATACATCACTTAAAAATTAAACGTGAATTATATTATCCCTTATAAAAAGAGACATTTCTCCCAGCGTCAAGGGCGGCAGCGCTGTCTCACACAGATCCTTTATCACGCTGTACAAAGCCATATCACTGCGTCTGAAGAGGTGTTGGTGAAGAGGAGCAAAAGGTGTTGAGGGCAGAGGGGCCTGAGGTGGACCATGTGGGTGGGGTGATGACTTCAGCAGAGTCTAGGGCGTTCCGTTAATTTACAGACATTTTTCTGCTCGCACTAGTAAACACGAAGCTCAAGAGCGATAGAGGAATCGGACGACAGGCACCAGCCCGGCTGCAGGCCCTAAACAGCACAATAGATAAATTGTGCAGATACATCTGGTTCTTATGAATTTAGCCCTCTAGATTGTGGTTGGTGGAGGCGTGAGAGCACAAGAGCATCCTTATAAATGATTAAAGCTTACTTCTTTAAGGATTACAAAGCATTTGAAATTCCAAGAGGCATGCCCATTGCTCTGTGAAAATGTTCCAGGAACAAATAATGTATATTCTTGGACAGGTCCAAGAAAGGGCGCCAAGCACTGTTTGGACCGGAGTCATTCCAAACAATCGAGTGAAGGTCGGGGGCATAGAATAAATTGTATGATTGGATTATCTCTTATACACCTCACTATTGGTTACACACACTCTTCAAACACAATCCTCAGATTTCATTTACAGTTTAAAATCCTTTGGCTTTACAATATTAAGTAAAAATGAAGTGTTCTTGCTTACAATCAACAAGTTGACGTCTATACGAATAATTAAAACCAAACGTTTAGCTGGTAATGCTTGGAGGATCTAAATTCTGGCCTGTGCTGCCAATTTTCCTTGAAAGGGAACCTTGAAATAAAATCCACTTAAGCCCTCTGTCTTCCCTCCAGAGTGTAGTTAAATCCTGGCTGTGTATGGACATGATTACAGAGTGCCACGGGTCTTACATCAGTGCAGAACCTTGACTTCCAGCAGGAAACCTGGTGCACGGGTCAATTATGGCAATACCTTGTTTTGCTTAGAGATGGAGGATGTGTTCTTTATGCTCACAAACACAGAGGCAGCACCTGAGATTTAAACTGTAACAATGTCCACTTCAACATCAAAGTGTAAATAAATAAAACACAGCTTCCAGGAGGTATATAGCTCTTGGCAGGAAAGCGTAGCGATGGGGTTATGAGACGACGCCGGTGTGCTCCTGTGTTGCACATGGCTAAAGTCAGGCCTGTGAATCCTGCTGCTGGTGGCCCACAGCGGAGACAGATCCGTTTGCTCAGCAGCTGAGCGGGACATGGAGATGCTCCTTTCACACTGAGCTGAGCACCGACAATCAGGGCTTTGTCAGGAGGCATCTGCTGTTACAGCTCACAGGAAGAATACATGTCTTTAAAAAGTGCACTCAGTGGGGTTATCAGTGTTAAAGATAAGATGGCTTCATGTCAACAAACACAAAATGTATTTATATGGTCGGGTTTTAACAGTAGCGTAATTGTCTTTCTTTACATGAAACCTGCAGGATATCTAATATATTACAGAGACAGGTCCAAACTTTAATTTATCCATGGATAAACTGGGATCATGCCTTTAACTTGACTTAAATAATCCATTGTGTATCGAATCAGTGTAGTTTCAGTCAGTTAATAACACTCAGATCAGCCTATTTTGCAGTGTTTCTATAGAACACTGAAATAGCAGAACAGAGACTAAAATGTGCAATACAAAGCTGTAGATTTAAAATAAAAATCCAATTTATCACAGTTGTTTTTGTCAGATTTAAATATACCTTCAGAGGGGCAAAGCTATTGGCCAACAGTTATAAAAAAAAAGTAATAATTTAGGGCTTAAATAAAGATATACATGGTAAGAGATACAGCATTTCTAACTGTGAAAATAGGAGCTGTGTTACTGAAATCTGTCTCAGAAAGGCTTATACACAAGATTGGAATTCATAGCAAATAATTGACAAGAAAGACAGACACTGTCCTACTGCAGACCGACAGACTAGACTTGTTCTTAGAAATTACATATTAACCAAAACACAATGGTAACAATGAAGCCCGAAAGCGATGATTTGCATTACTGCGAAATACTAGTCAACCCTGTCTATCTCACATACCCAGGGAATGCTTGAGACCTTACACTTTCAGGACAAAAAGTAATTGTAAAATAAATATTTACCAGATATCTAGAGATAGTGTAGTGGTTATATGACCTTAATAACCCTCCCTCTAAACCCACATCCTTGTTGGTCAGTCAGTGAATCATGCAAGACATTTTTATACAAATACATCATGACCTAGAGGGTGAACTGCCTATTTTCAGTCAGCAATCATTAACAGTGGCAGCCTTTATTGCAAATTCACAAACCTTTAGAGGGCATGACTGAAAGGCCCCACGATATTATCACATATGTGTCTAAAGTTGGCTTCCTTAACTGTATTTAAAAATTAGAGATTCTTTGTGGTTATGCATCTTTGGTAGCACTGAGAGGAATGAAAAAACTGTATTTGGATAATAGTTCTGCAACCTTGATGCTACTAACGAACTGTAGCAAATAACCTCTAGGACTCTTCCTTCTGTGCAGCTAAACATTATTGCAAATACACCCCTGTAGGCGTATGATTCAGCAGCACAGAATATACACCTAGTTCATAAACTTACAGGTATATTCATCTATTTAGAGTGCCTCTTCTTAGCATATTCAGATACCTTCTCTTCAGGTAAATTAAAGCCTCATTGCGCCATCTTGTGTTAACTTGCAGACATGACTACGGACAACACATGAGAACCTACATGCACATCTAGCGTGGGCAGGAAAGGCAAACACAAAAGACAAAAAAATATATATATCTTTTGGAGCATTTTATTACTTTTTGACAAATATATATGAAGGTTTTCCTATTAAGGAAACATTCTTTCAAAGATACGTTTACAGCAAATTCATTCCTGCAAAGAGACAGGAAACATGGGGAAATCATAAGAAGACACAATGGAACTAACCACTTCTATTTGTGCCCAGGAAAGGTAAGGGTATTTCATAATTATAATGAATTCATGACAGCGATACAGAAGTCAGTCAACGCCAATGGGACATTCTTTACCATCTGTATTATCATGATACATGGGTGAATTATTAGTTTTGCATCAAGGCACACAAGCATTGATAACCATCAGTGGAGCATTGCTTTTTTTTGCCAAGACATTGGTCCCATTGGGCAGTACAACTGTACAAACTACTTAATAAAAACAAAAAAACATAACGTAGGGATTGGTTTGCAGGATAACAACAAAAGGAAATCTCAAAGAATTTAGATCAATAATGTACACGGAAATATTGAGTTCAGAACTTGGGACCTCAAGGGTTTGGGTTGAAACACATTAGTTCTTAAGTATGGTGGCGGTGACATCTCGAACGCATTGCTCAAATCTGCTAGCCGTGACAGAAGACCTGCGACAGAGGATGTAGCTCAGCGAGGATCGCTTTTGCTGTAGGAACTCCTGTAAGCTTCTTTTTCCTGCCTGAAGTTGCTCTCCTCCTTGAAAACGGCAAGATGACCTGGAGTCTGAGGAGCGTTTCAATGTTACTAAAACTTCTGATCTGTGACGTCTTGAGTGCATCAAGCACAGTCGCGGAGATAGCCTGCCAGGGGATCCAACCATTTCTCCTTCCACGACTTCATCTCCGAATGGAGAGACACCTGATCTGGCAAGTCTTCCTTGTACAGGCGGAACACAAGACCACTAAGAATGCTGGTTTCTACTTTGGACACGCGAAGGCACAATCTCCAGACACCTCAAGGTATCCAATACCTTGTCTGTGAAGAGGTCGCTCTGCTATTGAGTGCTCTACAACTCTGGTGCTTACTGATTCTTTGTAAAAGTCACTCAATGCCTCTAGAAGCACTGAATGCAACATTGTTACATGGAGTTTAGAAGCCAGTGCGACAGCTTCTCAAACCAGGACTTGTGATGGGTGTCAATATCACTCATGAGTTTACTGAGGAGGCTTTGAGATCAGGCAAATTATTCACAGTAAGTAACATATCTAAGGGTTTACCCTGAAGGGCCTGACTTAGCTTTTTTGTTACACTCAAAATGTTCTTCTGCACCACTGTTGATAGGATGAACTCAAAGTTTCTGATTGCATCGAAGAACTGTGATGCTTGCTGCTGGTTTGAAGTACTTCCTTCCCTTTCAGCTCATTCAAACAGAGCATGACAGCTTCTAAAATCTCTACCATCACCTCATGCATGTCATGACTCTTCTCCCAGTTTTTGATGAGTTGGTCTCTCAGCTCATTGCCCTTTCCTTCATCGTGCTGGAACACATGAATGATCATGTCTTCCAGTTTGTTCTGGCGCTCTGCATCCTCTGTGAGCCACTGCAATATTTTACCTATGAGAACTGCTCCGTCTGCTGCTTCTTCAGCAGAGAGGATCTAGCCAGCCATACATTAAGAGACAAAGCAGAGCTGACAGTTCTTACAGCCTGTGGGTATTTCTTACCAATAGCTCACAGCTCTCATCTGAGCTCCTACTTTACCAACACTCAACAAGGCCTGTCCTCTACAATACTCCATGTTGAGCCCCCACTTCTCAGACAGGGCAGTCTCAATAGCATCTGCAAGAACAGCTGGTCTTCACCAAAAGGGATGAAAGCCAATGTTTCTCACACTGGATGTCCTCTTTGTTTAGGTACCTGATGCACAACGGCACATAGAGCTCTCCGTCAATTTCAACAGCTTGCTCAGTTACGAATGTGAAGAACTGAGAGTCCCAGAGTTCCTTGAGGATTTGTTCACGCAGTTGTGGCTCATAGAAAGACACTGCTTTCCTTGGTCCTTCAGTGACCTCCAGCATCACTTCATCAGCCAATTTCACCTCTCCATCAGCAGGCTTCTGCTCGAGTCGGGAATGTGCTTCTGTTGGTGCTTGCTGGTCTCCTGATTTAAAGAATAAAAATAGATGTTAATGCAACAGATACAAACCTACCCACTGCCAAATTTCTGGTTATCATTTGTCTTCTTATAATCAAAACTTAAGATCACTTACCACTGTCCAACTTTTGTCTTTGTAAAGTTCCCATCACCTAAAAATGTAAATGGGACACTCATAAGAATGGCTGTAAAAATGATTACTTACACAAAATTAACTATTTTAAGAATTATTTTAAATTTACCTGGGAAAGACAGTGACTGATCAACCGCAATACACTTCTCAATGATCTCTGGTAGTCTCTGCAGTGTTGTGCAGTGAGAGAGCATCATCACGTGGTCTATTCTGCTCCCTTTGCATACAGTGTTTTTAACCCTCATGGAATTCAGAGTGGTCTTCATCAGGTCACACTCCATGCTGACACTAGGCAGGACAGCTACTAGCCTAAGCAGTAAGGTCAGTTGGGTGGCTCTTTGACTCAGGATGGACTAGTGTTTCAGCGATGGATGTTGGAGGAGCAACATCCTGGTATTTCTCGCTCCAGACAGAGGCCCAGGTGTTGATTTCCTGCTCGGCTGCTTCAGGCTCAGGAAGATCTGTAAGGTAGAGGCTGAATGGCTTGTCTGTGGACTCCGATAGAATGGGATTGCAGGAGGGCAGCAATGATAGAACTGACAGGGCCTTCAAGTGACTGTCTGAGAAGCTGTACTTCATTTCATCAACGACTTCTGAGGAGGGGAACACTCAGATTTTCTCTGTAGTATATCTCTGGAGATTCATAGCTGTTGGCTTCCTCCGAGAAGCACACTTGTTCAGGAGCTACTTTAGTTGCTAGCTGGAACGCCTGCTCAAACCAAGCAGAGTGCACGGTGCTCACATTTTCTAGCATCTTGTTAAGAGTCTCTATGATTGAGGGGATTTTTTCCACTTCACAGAGAATATCAGCAGGGTTTCCACAGCGGAAGACAGTGCTACAGTTACGAAGAGGAGCGCAAGCTTCTTCAGAATCACAAGGGTGACGATGAAGTCCATATTTCTCAGAGCAGTAGAGAGAACTTGTGCATGCATTGACTTGGAGCCTATGGCACTAGAGCTAACAGCATCTAGGCAGCTGAGGATGCCCTCTAATGTGTCAGCGAGGATGTCAAAGAAGTCCTCTCTCTTTTTCCACCTTGAGCAACATGTTTCTGGTATTTCTTCCAGGGCCTCTCTTGGCATATTCAAAAGCCCATCAACAGCCTGTGCTAGCTGTCCTCAAGACAAGGAGATTCATCAAAGAACAGCAGCAGGTCTTCTGTGATATCCAACATTTTTGCTACTGAAGGGCAAGGCACACTTCCTGCCAGCCAATGGGCAAGACCGCAAGACTCACTGGGTGTTATAACAGAGAGTGGGTAGCTCTTGAGGAAATCCAAAGACATTTTCTTCAGGCTTTGATAACCCGAGCCCAAGTGCATGAATGCTTGTCCACGACACTGAGACATTGGTAAGCCCCAGTCTTCAGTGAGAATCTTTGCAAGGTTATTTGCTTGTGAATCAACATGACCGCCATCAAATGGCAGGAAACCCATGAGCTCTACTTTGGAGCAGATTCTCCAACATACCTGACAAAAACAGGTAGGTGCGTCTTGTCGGCAATTTTCACAGGTTTGTCTGTGATAAGTGAGAAGAATGGCGATTCCTGTATTTCTTTGAGTATGACGTCTCTGATGCCATTTATGAGGAGTTTCACCATTTCATCATCACCTATACAAGGTGTGCATTTGCTCTGACTTCCAAACCAGTGGCACATGCTGAGCTCCTGGATGAAAAGCTCTCGGTCCTCATCTGAGAGGTCAATGAGACTGCTATTCTTCTTCCCCAGTAGTGCAGCCAGTTTGAATACCGTTGCTTTGACGATTATCCCCTGCATGCCCATTCTCATCTGCTGGTTTCATGTCTTGGTCCTCAATCTTGTCAGGAGATTGCTGCATGTGAAGATCTTCAGTTTCCTCCTTGACACAATCAACTAAGTATAGCAGGGGGAAAAAGACAACACAACAGAAATGATGAAAAACATTCAAATTATGGTGAAATACAAGAACTTATTTCTTATTTAACTTATGTAATAAATGTAATGCAAAAACATCTCAACAAACATACCTTCCATGTTATTTTCAGTGTTCCTAATTTTTGGATTCCTTGTCCTGTGAATACATCCATGTAAATAAAAATTAGTTTGACATTTATACAATTAATAAAATACAAATATACTAACAGGATGATACAAGCACGCATCAAACAGATGCCCTCCAAGGCTTGAGGAGTAACCTTCAAACACTGGGTCACCATGTGGTCCAGGTCTCTGCTGAAGTCCGTGCCCACCTGCAGCATAGCCAAGCACGGAGACCTGTCTTTGGGATTTGTATTTCGTAGTCTTGGAACTTCTTGTATTACAACACCACAGTCCTCCAGTGCTGTGCTGGGTAGTACGGACATAATCCTCAGCAGCACATTGATGTTCCCAAAGTACTGCATGAGTGGCAGACGCAATGTGTGAAATATTGAGTTTGGGATGGTCACGAAGCAACTTTTGTTTTCCACGTTACTCTCCAACAGCACAGCTCTGTGAAGAAGTTGTCGGCATCAGGAAGATCACTGCTGTAGAGGGAGGCTTTGACTTCAGGCTCTCAAACATATAACTCACTGTGACTGAGCAGGGAACAAGGAGAGAAAGTTGAGAGCTTCTTTGTGGTCTTCTGAGAAATGATCCTTCACAGCATTGATGAGGTTATCTACCAGGGGCACACTTATCTTTGTAAAACCGATCATGCCGTCTCTTGGCATAGAGTTTTCAGGCACTTCAATCTGCACTCTTAGACTCTGTGCCATTGCACAGGCTTCATCAAACCAGTTCTGGTGAAACACCTTCATGTTGGTTTTACTCTGTTCAGAGTGGCCACAATACCACTGATTTGGCAAAGTTGGGATGCACTGAAGTGGTCTTTCTGGAGACCTGCACTCACTCTGGTAAAGGAGGATGCATTCTTCAAGACCACCATTGCAATGATGAAATCAAATTCCATTACCTTGCGGAGGAGTGCCCCAGCTTGCTCAGACACAAAGGATTTCCATCTCTGTGGGTTGTTTTTTACTTTCTCCAAACATTCAACTCCAGCATCTGCACAAACACCTCATAAGAATCATGTTTCTCTTGCCAAAGGGCGCAGAACTTCCCCTGTAACTCTTGGACCTTTCGTAGCTCTCTCTCAGACCATAGGCTATTACATGGTCTAGTTGTTTTTGTAGAGTAGCGCTGCTGCCAAAAAACATCAAAACCTCTTCAAATGTATCCAGAGCCCTCTTAACAGCAGGCACTGGGATGGATTTTGACCACCATGTGTTGAAAGAGTAGGAAGAGCAGTGTGTGCTTATAGCAAGAGGATACTTCTCCTGAACTTTGCAGGCAAATGCTTTCAGCTTGTAAGAAACATCGCCAGAGCCTAGGTATGCTTGACCTCGGCAGTTATTCAAATCAAGACGCCACCTGACTGTAACTATGTCCAGGAGACGCTGCACCATAGCATCACAATCAAGATCCGCCTCAAGGAATCCCATCAATTCCAATCGCATGACATCAAAACTGTCCACAAACCGGAGGAAAAGTGGAAGGTAGTCTTTCTCCCAAATTTCACAACACGGTCAATGAACAAAGAAAAGAATGAACTCCCTACTTCCATGAGAATTCCTCTCTGACAGCTTCTCGCACACAGTGAGAACTTTTTCATTTCAGACTTGGTCACATACTCGACTCTCCATCCTGAGCAGAAGCGTCACTATGTTGCCTACTTTGACTGCTGTATGCAGCGGTCACTGCAGCCTGCAGAGCCGATTTAAGAGCTTCTCTATCAGTCTCTGCACACTTCATCTCAACAAGCCTTTCAGCATCCATCTCTAGGTTTATGAATTGTAATTCTTCTTCAGTGTCCTTTTCAGCATGGTTCCCATGGGATGCCACTAAAACGAGAGGTGGGAATAATGGTGTGAGATTACAAATTGAACACATTAGTAAAAAAAACATATTTGCATATGTGCATATTAAAAGATGGCAGTTGAACAACTTGAACCAACAGCTTTCTAGCACCCCTAAAGGCATTGCAACAATTTGCCAGACTGTCAAGTATAAAAACACAAGTACTACTCTGTCATAGGAACATCAGAGCGCTAAATATTTTTGAATTTATGAATGATTCCCGTCAGAATTATTGACTGCATGAATGTCAGTGATCAAAATCAGGAGGAGGACGGAGCGGTTTGCCCTTACAGAGTGGCTGTATGTTTGTGCTCTGCTTGTTCAACAGGTGTTTGATCATACTGTTTTTTCCCAAATCACACTCATTTATTTCACAAGGAAAACAGTTACAAACATTAACAAAAATAGTTGCTTAATTTTCGGTCAACTCTGCAGCAAATCAATAAAAACAACTTAAGTGGTCAAAATTGGTATAAAACCACAGATCCCACCCGCCCAGCACTAGACTGACATATATCTGGCTGGTAAGGTGAGTACACTATACGCTAATCATTCAGTCACCAGACTAAATAAAAAGCTTTAAAGTTTTAGATAATTAATAAAAGTTACAGTTCTTGACTTCAAAAAATATATCATGAAGTCTGTGCAGTTACACTGCGGTCCACTTTGTGTTTTGATAATATATGTATGCGGCAACTGCTGTCTCAGTCTCTCTCATAGACAGTGTTTGAAAGTACTATAAATAAATATATTTCAATATCCTCTTACCTTGGGGAGGCTTCTCCTTTGTGTCATCATCCTGTAGCACAAACAAAATAAAATTTTGTTGTAATTTCAGGTAGAATAGTTGCTTTAATGAAATTTCAACAGTACTCTGCTCGAGGACAATCTACTCACGATTTGCAGCAACTGCAGAATGTCTGGATGCTTCTGGACATACGAGTCCACCATTTGTTCAACACTGAAGTGCACGTCTTGGTTCACAGACATATGCCATGCTGCATTTTCTTTGGTCCTCTGGTGTGGCTTTCAGATAGGAGTGGCACCGCCAGCACCATATGGTATTGGCCGTAGACATCTGCCTCTGCTTTACACACGGAACAGTGCCCAACACTCTCAGCAAGCTCTGCACATTTGGGTAAAACCCAATATCGGGAATCTTCAGTGTAGCGAACACCGTGGTTGGAAGGATCCGCGCTGTTCGCACTCACAACAACCGAGCTCAGAGAACGTGTCTGGCCTCGCAAGGTTGTTCAAGTTGGCGCCTGCTACTTTATCCCTCGCGAATGCTGAAGTTGTGATCAGCCATGTAAGATGGCACTAATGAGAGCCATCGGAGAATCCTCACCATCTCTGTGCTGAATACTCTCTTCACCTCTGCAACAAGGTACAGCAAGATAGGCCGGCTAAGAGTTTCTCTGTAAAAGTCCTCCAGTGGCGTTTCGCTTGTGTCTCCTTGGCTCACCTCCGGCCGTGACCTCCACTCCCAACTTCTTTGCCCTGCCGACTGCATCTGAAAACCATTTCCTGTGGAATATTGCAAGCTCCTGTTGATATTTGCTTACCAGCTTTAAGGCATTGGAAATTGTGTATTGCAAGGTACTGCTGATGCTAATTATTCCCCTGAGACTTGAGTTGAGTATGCTCACACAACAGAGGGTGTTCTTCAGAACAACAAGTGTGATGATGAAATTGAAATTCTTCAAAATTGGCTTGAGCTTGGCCATCTGCTCAGCAGTGTCTTCATCTACTTTTGAGATCATCTCATTGATGCAGTTCAGGAATGGCTCCAGAATATCTAACATGGTCTGGAAGGCATCTGTGTTGTATTCCCAATTCTCACTGACAGCTGCCTTGATCCTGTCTGCTTCCCTTTAACATGCCCGTATGTCATCTGGATCTTTCCTCCAATCTTTTCCACAGCTCTGGGGTTCTCCTGAGTAACGAGGCCACCTCCTCTACAGTGTCTGCAACGCTTTGAATGGAGGGCACCGGCATGCAGCGAATAATCCATATGTTGAAGGCATATGGGTCACTTGGTGACAGGACTACTTGGAAACTCCTGCAGAATCCTGCAGGTAAGGTCGCGCATTTTCTGACACACACTGCCCGTGACCAGATAGGTCAGTCCCTGCAGTGCTCCATCCTCAGTCCCCACTTGTTTCGCAACTCTGAGAGAAGCATGTAAAACAGATTCTCTGCATCCAGGTCGCATGGCAAGAACCCGATGAGGTGCTTTTGTGGGAACCCATCTATTGTGACAGACCTGATGAAAATCTGCTCCTTTTCCTCTATATTCGTCACATCTTGAAGCAGAATGGAGAAGAATCGTGCCAGTCTGAGGCTGTTCTGGATCTCCTCCGCATGAGGTCTTCGCTGAACTGGAGGATTTCTTTCTTGTCGATTTTCTCCACGATACGATTGAGAGCCTGCTGACTCTCGCCTCCGATCGGTTCATCTGCGCTTGCGCATTGATGCTGAATCCAGTCAGTGCCAGGATTTCCTTGAAATAGACTTTGAGAATCTCTTTGCTTTGGAGCTGGCTACATCCTCTTGGGTTTCACTATCTTTTGCAGTTCAGGTGTTGCACTGTTCTCTCCTGATACTTCTCTAGTCCCCAGTAACTTCGGCTGTTCTGTTTTCTGATGGGAAAGAAAACAAAAAAAAAGTTTGAAAGGATGAGATGATTCTCAGATTTGCTAATTAAATCACAATATGTACAGCAAGGGCTAATACTTCAACACACACAAAATCTCAAGGGGCTTAAATAAAAAGAGACCAGTTACTGTACCTTTTGTTTTCTTCACAGATGTAGGTTCTTCTTCTGACTGCGTGAAGGGAGAGGATAATTACACATTTGCATTTTGTGCTAAGCAGAATAAATTTAAACATTGAATTAAACACTTACAGGGTCTCTAGCTCGTTTCCTGTTGCAGGCTGATTGATTATTCACAGCCATTGTAAAGTCAAATATTGTTGGAACAGCATCTTCCCTTAAGACACAACTGGAGGCGCTCTGAAAAAAAAAACCCCAAAAAGCACTTAGCGCTCACACTTATACTCAATATTCTGCGTGAAATAACTAATTTGCTACCGACATATTGAAGCCATATGATACTGATACTACTAAAGAATCTTCCAGTATACACAGCAGCACAGGGCATCACCGGATAACACAACAAAATCATTACTGGCATACACCGAGTTACATCTCTATTTGGTACACCTGTAGCTTCGAATGCTCAGTCACTGCCGACACTGTATCTGAGTGGATTTGATACAACGTTGTGATTTCTTTCATGGGTGTAGTCACTGTTGAGGTTTTGTTGAATTTTAATAATAACAACAACAATATACACGACAGACTTCTCACCTGATGAGAGATCATAGAAGGCTCAAAGTGCTTTGCACAAAGTCTGTACAGCATATGCAACTGCTCCGGAGGTTCTGACGCCAAGTCTGGACGACAACAGTTGTTCAGCCATTGTTTGCAGCTGGAAGATACAGAGGGGGGGGGGGGAAAGGCAAACATTGTTGGGGTCAAAAAAACATGGACTTAATAAACTTAATCTCTGTATAAGTATATTAAATAATGATTCAATAAAATAGACATGGACTCTCAAAGCTTTGTGAAACAGTTTGCTTCAATTTTGCGAGGCAGAAGTTTAGTTTTTGTGAGCATGGAGACATTTGTAAAACGTAAAGAGAACCGCTTGAGCTAGACTATTCTTCATCAAAAATGCCAATATTTATTGAATAATAGATAAAAAGATGAGATACTTTTCTTAATTCAGAGAGTTCAACGTGCTTACTGTGCAAAAAACAAGTGTGGACTGATGCACAGATACTACATTAACACACTGGTCCAAACCTCTGCATGTTTTTTTTTTTAGTTGGAGACTGAAACAACTTTAAAATTGCCAGTTACTATGTTGAAAGATCATCATCGCTGGGCTAACGCCAGCTCAAACACATTTTTAGACAAACATCCAAACCCAGCTTTGAGAGATGCTTTTGATGCTCACTGCAGTGCATCATGCTGTTACGCTACAAGAGGTCCTGTCTGCAACAATGACCCTGCCTCAGAGGTGGAAGATGAAGCTTTCAATCCTTCTCCCTCTCTTTGTGTCAACTGATTTCATTCATGCATGCATGCACGACATTATTAGGTGGGTACCAGCTTAAAACAGACAGGGCAAGAGGACAGGAGCTTAAAAAAAAAAACACAAACTCACTGCAGGACTGGACATGAAATATTTGGAGACTCATCTATCAGTCTGGTTTGGAGGTGGTTGCATTTCCTGTCCACAGATTCAGCAGCCAGCTCCAATTATTGCACTAATACTTGAATATATTAGTAAATGGACGGTACTTATAGAGCGCCTTGCTAGTCTTCTGACCACTCAAAGCGCTTTACACTACATCTCTCATTCACCAGGGTCTGTGACTCTTAGGGGGTCCGCCAATTTTTGTCATAATAATTGACAATTTTCACCAAAATAATTTGTGAGAATTAAAAAAATATAACAAAAATGATGAGTCAACGCAGCATTAATATGCAATAAAAGCTACTTTTGACAAAAACTATTAATATTTATATATTATTTATAAATTATTCCATGATTGAATGTTTTATCATTAATAAACACGTATAGGCTAATAACCCAGCATATAAACAGGGTTAATAAGGTAAAAATAAAAGGTGAATAAAGTAAATATAAAAGTTATTATAAGCCAGGCTTAAAATGTGACACATGTGGGGGGTCTCTGTTCTGTTTGTCTCTCGTCCAAGGCTGAAAAAGGTTGAAGACACAAAATATATATACCTTTTAAATATGTATATAGTTATTTCCTATTTCTTATGTCTATGTTTCATGTTTTTGTTATATCTTGTCATGTTCCTTGTCCTTTAAACTGTACTTATGTCTATACCTGAGTCAAATTCCTCGTGTGTGTACACACACCTGGCCAATAAAGAATTAAGACCCCTGTCATTCAACCATTCATTCACACTGATGGCAATAAGCTGCCATGCAAGGTGGCCAACTGCTCATCATCAGTTTTAGGAGCTAACCATTCATACACCAAGGGACACTTTGGGGAGGGGATCGAACCGCCGATCATCGGATTATTGGACAAAACTACAGCCATCAGCCACAGTCAGGAGGTCGCTGAGGGGTAAAAAAAGGTGGCGCTAGACTGTTTGTTTATTCATGAGGAGCTCACCTGTTAAAAGGAATTAAATATGGACTTCCTATTTATATTATTTACAATGCAAAAATGCTGATTTACTCACGCACGGTGAAAGCTAAACAGCACTATGAATGGACGCTAAGCTAACGTCAGTCCTACTAACCGTAGCCACACTGTGGAGTCGGTGTCGTGTAGCGAATAAGCTAAATTACAAACACAAAAAGTTTCTAACTATGTTTTCCACTAGTTTGAGAAAAGCGTGAGCACACGGGATAAACTCACAGAGAAGCCGTGACTCCTCGGTGTCCGTCTCCGAGCTTGAATGAGTTGAACTGGAGTTCATTTCTAACACCGACTTTTTCTCTCAGGAGTAACGTTAGTCTGCGCCATTTTCCACAGAGTTGTGTCACTGTTAGCCAACATGATGTTAGGCTAACGCCAGTTGCTAACGGCTAACACATTCATTTTGCGTGCCTAAAAAACAAACAAAACATCAAATCTCAATGAGATGAGCACCCTTCCTTACCGCTCCGGATCCAGAGGAAAGCTGAAAAGGAGTGGAGTTTTCTGGATCCCCTCGCTGGTAATCACAGTTCGCTGCGGCGCAGCAGTCAGTCATTTTGGACCGCAATGTAGCTTAGCTAGCTTAGCTTAGCTTGGGCTTGTTGCAAGCAAGAAAACCTGCAGGAGAAGTCTACACAGCCATGCCTCAAAGGGCGAAATCCTGCAGCCGACACAGTCGAAGTTTCAATGTTACCGTCGCTTTGTGTCCCGTTGGTGAGCTAAGAACCTACTAAATCCATGCTTTCAAAAGTTGATGTTGTGCGCGGTTGAAGCCAAAGAGTCGGAGCCGAAAGCGTGTTGTCCCATCAACCAGGAACTGGGCTGTGCAGTGCGAGGTGTTAACCAGAGGGCAGGATGGCACCAACAGGTCCGGACAAAGAGTGTCAATGGTCAAGATGACTCCCCATCGTGTTTCATTCAAATGCAGGTACGTGCCACAGGGCAGTCTGCATGACTAAATATACTTTGTTGTGTATGTTTATGCAACTTATATGCTATTCACTTATGAATGATATAATATGTCAAAAAGTTTGCTTT
Organism: Miichthys miiuy; assembly: GCA_036365135.1. Taxonomy (NCBI): domain Eukaryota; kingdom Metazoa; phylum Chordata; class Actinopteri; family Sciaenidae; genus Miichthys; species Miichthys miiuy. The sequence continues at coordinate 88,475 of JAAROE010000208.1, read as the reverse complement.
TGTGAAGCTTAAACCACCATGTTTGGTACTGACTTTTTGCAAAATTACTACAAAGACAAATCAAATTTCGATGTATTTTCCAGTTGACTTTAGGAAGCGGAGAAACACCGAAAACACCAATCAGCCTCCGCAGAGATGGAGGTCCATCCACCTCAAGTGGGAGCTCAGAGTTCAACCTGCCAAGGACGATGATGGTGCACTTCTACACTCTCCATCACTGAGTCCATCCCATCCTCACCTCCTCCATCATCTCAGGGCCTGGACTCTTCCAGGATGCTGAGGTTTGCAGGAAATTTAAAAACACATATATATATTTATGTATTCTAATACTTTATTTTTGATGTTTTTATTGATCTTCAATATACTTTTACTTGATGTTTGTTATGCACTTTCAAACCACATGTAGCGCTGACAGTTCAGTATCTCAAACTGCAGTAATTCTCTTGTTTTGACTCGATACTCTCTGATTTGGATTTGCAGCCTCTTCTTCATAGTTTGTAAGCAGATTTGGTTCATGTTATTCTTACTGTTGCCCTCCACAGACCCTGGACACACATCCCACCTCTTCTCAGATCTGGAAATCTGATCCGGTCCTAAATCACACCATGCATCCTTTTTCTCATCTGTGATTTCACATTTTCATCCATGAAATTATGCAACCATGTGTTTTGTCAGAAAGGAACATTGAGTACACTGATGGGAACCTACAGAACAGTGTGTGATTAAAGATGTCTTTTTAAATTACAGTTTTCACATATAGAAATACATTCACTGCCAACAGTCTATCAGTGTCCTCATGTGATAAAATGTCTTCTATAAACGTGTTATATAAAAGTTTGACTTGTCATCTCACGATGACAAACACAGCCTGAAACAATCTCACTTATCAGCGTTATTAATCACAGCTGCTATGAAGTCGACATGAAAATGATTAAATTCAACAAAACAAGTGAAATGTCTGGATCTCTTTATGGTTTTATTGTGCCAAGTGGATTTCAATTATATCAGATTGAATTAATGCCAAACAATAGTGGAAGTCTGTGGACAGTGGCTCAGCTGTTTAGTTGCAAACATACACTCCAATCACAGGCTTAATACCTAAAGGGTATGATGGATAATCATAGATATAATGAGGGGCAGAGCAAAGAATTATGAGCTTTGACTGTACCTGAATGCAATTTAAACTGGACGCATCAATTAGTGATTCATTGTCAGGACACATCTGTAACACATATTATAGGTGCTGTCTGGTGTGTGCTATTTGTCATATCCACCTTCCACCTGTCTTTTTCCTAAATCTGACTTGGAAGGGAAAAGCTGTTTCAGTCTAGACAAATGAAATAAATAAATCGATGAATATAAAAATTAAAATGTCATCCCAGTGTGTCTAAAAACGACCACATGTTCTGGATTTTGAGTTAGTAATGGAGCTTATTTTAAAACAGAGTTAAGATAAACGCAGAAAAATGTCGAATGATGAGCACAAAAGGTTATGAAACACCTCTGATTCTTTATTAACATATTCAGCAGAACATTGGGTGACACACTTTAACAAGTCTAATGGGAGCATTAACTCATACTTTTTTCATATAAACGGATAACTGGTATCAGGAATCACACCCCCCTTGAAAAGTTTACAGTGGTCAATACTGGCTCCCCAAAACAGAACATGAAAACAGCACATAATGAATGTCTGGTATTCACTTTTCAGTTTTTATCAAAAAGATTGAAACACAACGCAGAGAAGATGCTACTTCAGTATGAAGGCTGGATAGTAAAACGACTAAACAAAAAGGATGTTTGCATGACTTATTTACAAAGCTGTGGATGATCCGTCCAGAAGCTACCACATCACGACACACTAAGACGTCTCCTCCCTGTCCGGGTATGTCTTCATGTAGACGTCTACGATGGCATCCAGATCGTACCCAACATCATAGTTTACGTTCAAGAGAGCAAGACTCTTTGATTTGAATTTGACCGGCGTGTTATGTACATCTGGAAGCGCTTGTATGCCACATCACAGCCGTCCTCCAGAGCCAAGGTAGGCAGGACGATCAGCCTCAGAACCGCGAATGGGAAAAACTCACGCCGGCCAGCTGAAGTGTTTATGAGACACGGCAAAGTCTCGCTTTGCCCTTTTGCTCCATTTGACCCACCAGCAGTGCAGCTCGGCAGAGAGCGATCCTGCATTAGGGATGTCATCTTTAAACACTTGCACACACTCTTCCTCGGGTTCAGTAGACTTATGCTGCTCTATGACAGCAGGTACCAGTGACAGACATCTCAGAGCCTTCAGGTGGTCCTCGCAGAAGAGTTCGTTCATTTCTTTGATGACATGGTTCGCAACGGAATTGACAGGTGCTCCTTGTAGTAACTCTCCGCCGAATGGCTCCAGAGTCGACCTGATGCTTCCTCAAGAATGAGCGAGGACATCAACTGGGATTTCCATCGCAGTGGCGAGGTTAACGGCCTCGCTGCTCCAGAACTCGTGATACACGCCGATGTTGTCAGACACTTCCTTCAGGGAGTGCAACAAAGCTTTTAAACTGGTTGCAGCAAAGTGGGCATCGCTCACGCTCTTCCCAAATGCCGTGTCAGTATCATCGTGTTTTTCAGGACGATCAAGACATGACAAACTCGAAATCAGCCAGCGCTTTTGAAATCTCTAAGGCGTTGTGAGTGACTTGGTCGCCCACCTCATGTCTTCGCTGTCGCGCACGCTATCCACACAGAGCAGTAACGCCTAAGATTTCCACTGCCACGTCAAACACATCGTGTCGCCTGGTCCAGCCGGATTGACAGATCTCTTTCAGTTCCTTGGCTTTCTCCTCTTTGTCTGGGAAGAAAATTGAAATGGCGTGCTCCAACTCCAATTGCAGCAAAGTGGACTGACTGAAGAATGACTCAATCTTCTTCAAGGTTGACATGACAAGCTGAACGCCGACAAAGCCATACCATTCGCCAGTGACACATTGAATGTACGAGTGGATCTTAGTGCAAGCACCGCCTTCGGGTACTTCTCCATCAACTTGGCAGCAAACGTTTTCATTTTGCTAAAATGTGTCCCAGAGCAGGAGTGGGCTTGACCTCTACACTGTCCCATATCCAAGCCCCATTTGTCAGTCATTTCAGACAGCAGTTTCTCTGCTAAGGCATCTTCTCTCCTTCAAAGGACAAGAATCCAACAAACCTCTCCCGCTGGCAGTTCGACTGATCCATAAACGGAGAAAGACGGGAGGTACCATTCTGAGATGTTCACCAAATCATCAGTAAGCAATGAGAAGAAGCCATTTTCCTTAACCTCTTCCACCAGCTTACTCTGTACGTATTTCTCAAACACTTCAATCAACTGATTCAGCTGACCTGAGGAAAAGCACTTCTTATTCACATCATACCTCTTAATGAGGACTTCATCGCCACAATTCATGCGATATTCTAGCAATGCCTGAAAGTTGGTTGATCCAAAGCCGTCCTTCTTATCACCAGGCCCAGTTGGAGGAATGCTCTGCTCTCCCAACAGCACAAGAACTTCAAATAATGACTTAAGATACTCTTTGTACTCCTGTTCCTCTGAGAGTGGCTGTACATCGTCCTTAGCTGTCTCTGTGAGATTTTTGATTTCTAAGAGAAACAGAAACAATTTCAAGATAGAAACCAAATAAACTATTTTGCTTGTATCATTTATTTTATCTTAAAGAAATAAACGTGTTGATAGTTCTACTTACTTTTCTCCCGTACTCTCTGTTTCAGTCATCTTTGGTCTACAAAAATAAATAATCAATTTAAAATTTAAACATGTGATTCATGAAATTCAAATTATACAAACCATTTTTCTCAATTTAAAACAATCAAAATTGATTTTACCCACCGTCTCTTTACTGCGCTTCACCTGCCCATTCTGAGGTTGGCTTGGCATCAAAGATAGTATGGCGTCATCCTTCAACACTGCACTCTGAGTCTCCTGAAAAGTCGACCCAAAAAGCTAATTATACACCACATCGCCCACATACTCACTAAGCACTTTACAGTATACTGTATTTATGGAATAATTAGTGAAATAACATGCAGGGCTGCATTAAGCCCTTAACTTACAGTTTGAATCAAAGACGTTTCAAAATGTTTCCCACAAAGTCTGTAGTATCTGTACAACTGGTCCGGTGATTTGTCTTTGAGATCTTGCCTCTGGCATTTTTCAACCCACTTCTTGGACCTGAAAGGAGCGTAAACAGAAAAAGTTTGAAAGTCAGTATAAATTTTGACTTTGAGGTTCGGTGCTACATCAATTCGACAACCTTTCCACAACATGCCGCACACTTTTCCAATGTGTAATTATTGGTAGGAATTGAATCTAAAGGTTTGTTGGCTGATAACACTTGTCTCTGTTAGAAATTAACAAGGCAGTGTTGTTTCGTTGCGAGGATGGATGGATAGATGAGGATGATGACTCCTGCACAAGTTGCAACTGCATCACAACAGCAGCTCAAGAAATGAGGTGACTATCTTAAGGAATATGCAAAGTATAAATGGATACAGATGTTTTTTTCTGTTTACATATTGTTCATAGCAGATGTGTTTGCACAGGTGAAAATAAATTTAGTTAACCAAAGCTCCATCCCATTAAGTGCCAGCATGCACAATGTGAGGACCCTAGAACTGGCTCACCTGAATGGAATGCAGTCGTTTTTTTAAACACACAGGTCTAACTGCATTTTCCAGTTTCAACTGTGCTTTTCTTCATGTGCCATGCCAAATGTCTACTGTGTAAAATATTCCCCTTTTATTCATTTGTCTTTGCAGGAATAATATACCAATATACCATGTGCATGTATGCATGAGCTGTAGAAGTTTTAACTAGTTCTTTACTGCATGGTGCTCAGCTTTTGTATTTTATTAACAAAAGCAAAAGCTCCTTAACCAAATGTAAAATGTCTTATGATGTGCCGTTTGTATGTTTGTATGTGTGTGTGTGTGTGTGTGTGTATGACCGGTCAAACTTTTGAACTGGTTTAGCATGTTAACAGTTAACTTAAATATCCGTTTAATAAAATGACGTACTACAGGGTGAAATACGTGTTTTACATGTTGCTGAAACTAGACAAATAAACCAAAGTTATACTTGTTTTTAAATGCACGCTTCGTCGTATATAACCTACACATAAAAAACAAACTGTTACAGGCAGCTTTAGCATCAGTGTTAGCATTAGTTACCTTTCTGGGTCCTGCGGAAATCTGAAGAGAGGCTGTGAGTCGGATTTAGCACTGGTACAGTTCGGCACGGCACACCGGTTCTGCATGATAAAAGTTTGTATCATGAACTATTATTAATATTTACAGAAACCCCGTTAGAGGATAGCCAACTGTGCTGCTAACGCTAGTTAGCTATCAAGCTACTTCGAACTGCAAGTTCAACTTCCTTTATACTTTCAAAATAAAATACATCGGTTTGCGTAACCAAAATAAGACAATGTAAAATATATATATATATTTCACATTTTATTATTCAGAAGCACGCTAAAATGTCTGAATGTCAACTAGACCAACCACTGTTTTGTCGCTTTATTCTAAATATATTCCTTAAGGCCACAGAGACAACCAATGTAGCGTATGCTTTTTGCTTTTAATGTGAATTTTATTTTGAAGGTAAACTCGTCTGCTTGGTGTTGAGCTTGATGGTTTTATAACAACAGCGTGCAAACAATCCGCGGGCTTTGTTTCTGTCCCATAATCCTCAGCGGTCTAAAGATTGAACACATGTGCCATGGCATTATTCAAAAAATAAATAAAAAAATCACACGTTAATGTTTTGTTCATAATAAATAACACACACACAGATGTCAAATATTACATTTTTTCTTCATGCATTTGCAGTTTCAGGTTTATTATGTGCAGGTGTGGCACAAGTGAGCTATTTGCATAACAGCACTACACATAAAGGATAAAAGTAAGGTAAGGAAGTAAAATACAATACAATTTTAGATTTAAAAAAATAATAATATAAAATACAAGATATAAAGATAATATATATCTTTTAAATATGTATATAGTTATTTCTTTGAGTCAAATTCTCTTGTGTGTACAGACACTGGCCAATAAAGCGATTCAGTTTCAGATTCAGATTCAGAATAAAATATACTAAAATAGAATATGAAAAATATGTATAAGTGTTCCATACACTGTACAAGTGTGACGAGGTTATGTCAAGTAATGAGCAGTATCACTCATGGCATATTTTGCAGACAGTAGTCCTGTTAGATTGCACAAACCAGCTGCTGTTTTTACTGCACTATGTACAGTCACACTGCTGTATGCCATCTACATTTAAACTGTTTATATCTGCTATATTTTTTATATGTCTTTACACTCTTACACTTACACTGTCTGTATGTTCTGTGGTTTTTTTTCTCTCATAATGATTGCTACCTACTGTTTATAAGTTGTTATAAAGCCGTTTGTCCTGTGGCTGTCATGTGTTGGGCGTGTATGGACCAGTATTTAAGGAATCCTATTTGGGTTCAAACATTCAAACACAGACTGTTGTTGTTGTCAGCTCATGGAGGATCACAGCGTGAAGTCAGTCTGCTTCAAATCTCGCTCTCACTTTGGAGACATCCTATTGGCCAGTTTTATAATCTACGCGATACTACGCTGACCAATCGCAGCGCGGCGGCGCCAAGTTAAATCTGAATGTGTTTTTCCGCGAGAGAGGCGAGGCGACGTGTTGAGCTCCGGAGCTTTCTCCGTTTATTGTACGAGCAGTGCACACTACAACAGGGTGAGTTCATGTCTATTTTTGTTCGTTTCATTTAAATATAGGTATAACGCCAGAGAGCATACATAAATAACGGCTAACTATACAGCTAACGTCTTAACGGTTATTAGCTTTTATCGCTTGTGTCAGCTAAGTTATGCTACAACTGCTAACATTAATGTTTTCTGCTTTTTGATGGACATAACGTGCCAAACTACTTCAGTATTTTTTAACTTTCCTGCACATATTTTAATTTAGATCTAGCTCAGGTTAATTTTAACATATGCATACTGTGTTACAGGTTAATTCTAATGTATGTTTGCATGCTGCTACTGGATGCTTGAATTTCCTTCGGGATCAATTGTCTTTCTCTGTATCTGTCTGTCTGTCTCTGTATCTGTCTGTCTCTGTATCTGTCTCTCTCTGTGTCTGTCTGTCTGTCTCTGTATCTGTCTGTCTCTGTATCTGTCTCTGTATCTGTATCTCTGTTTCTGTCTGTCTGTATCTGTATCTGTATCTCTGTTCTGTCTGTCTGTCTCTGTCTCTCTCTCTCTGTCTGTTTCTGTCTCTGTTTCTGTATCTGTCTCTCCTTCTGTATCTGTCTCTCTTCCTCTGTCTGTTTTTCTGTCTCTGTCTGTCTCTCTCTCACTCAGCCAGCTGTGGCAGGAAATTAGATAATGCTAACGAATAACGGTTGATATTATTGTACTTGTGACATCATCTGTTATTTTCTTTAAACGTAAAAGGAAAGAAAAACATGAATATTTCCAACATATGCAGTTAAGTTTTATCCCAAAGTTTCTACAGCTTGCTGGCTTGCATGTCACACACTCAAAGCCACAGTCACACAAGACTCACCACCCTTCATGGACTAGTTCAGACATGCCTGGTTTAAGCTATAACGTGAGCTGTTAGGTGTGTTAATAAAAAAATAAAATAAAAAAAAAAAGCTTACTTGCAGATTATATCCCAGCATGCTGGTTTATTTAAGTTAATAACACAAGTTATTTATTGCAATTAAGTTTACAAATGCATTGTTTTGTTCTCCTTCCAGAAAATTCCCATTGATTTGACCTGTTTGAAGCTTCACAATGGACGTCGCAGTGTCAAGGCGGAACCACAAAAGAGTAAGTTAACATGATCATATGAAAGAGCACAGTTACAAAGTTCATTAATGTCAAAATTCAGCCTAATTAACTGACTAATGGTTGTATTTTTCTGTATTAGGAAAACAAGGAAAATGCTCAGCCAAAGTCCTTTATCAAAAGAGAGAAACCGCCTGCTCCTCCCACCTGAAAAGCAGCAAAAGAGAGGAAACCTTGGCAAAAAATGTTCTTCAAGCCAAGGCCAAACAGGCGGACACACGGTCAACGTCATCGTCTGATAAGCCTCTGAAAAAGGTACTGACTGTGCAGAGAGATGGTACTGACGCCCAGCGACAAACGCATAGCCGGGCCTTCGCTGATAAGGCTGTGAAAGACAAAAATAATTGCAGAAGCTCCACAGCAACCAGCAGCTGTGCCCTCCTCAAAATCAGCCCCTGGTATGTACAAAGGCAAGATCATTGAGTCAAAAATTGGATCCATTTGGAAATCAACCACAGTAAGCAGTACAGGTCCTAAACCAGAGAGCCAGAGGGTTGGAAAGGTGACACAAACTGGATCCACGTGGAAGTCAAGTGCTACCTTCAGCAGAACAGGTCCTAAACCAGAGAGCCAAAAGGTTGGAAAGGTGACGCAAACTGGATCCACGTGGAAGTCGAGTGCCACAGTGAGCAGAACAGGTCCGAAACCAGAGAGCCAAAAGGTTGGAAAGGTGGTGCAAACTGGATCCACGTGGAAGTCGAGTGCTACCCTGAGCAGAGCAGGTTTCAAACCAGAAAGCCAAAGAGTTGGAAGGGTGACAAAAATCATCTCCAGATCTGCTGCTGACCTGCCAAAGATTCCAGCGACGGACAAGAAGGTCAACCGACCTGTTGTCTCAAGCACTCTCAGCCAGTACAGACTGACCATGGAGACTGCAGAGGAAAGAAGGTAACATTTTTATATATGTATAATCATGATCACACACCTTTTTGTGTTACTGTATATCAGAAATGTTCAAAAATGTGTCGCTTCTTCTGCAGACAGTGGCAGCTTCCAAGCTTGGTAAAACCTTCAAGAGACCAGCCATGACAGCAGCAGCAGCAGCACCCAAAAACCAAAGTCTGTGCAAAACCTAAAGCTAATCTCCAACCAGAGTCTCAGCCGGCTGCACGGCGCAACCCCGAACCTGAACTCAGCGTTAAAGCACACAAGCCAGCCTCTGCTGCCGCTGATGCTCAGGGAGCAGAGTCAACAACACACAGCCGAACTCCAGTGATCATGGACACCACCTTAGATATGCTCTCCAACTCTGATGCCGATCTGCCTGTTGACCCACAGGACAGAATGGATGATGTAAGGAAGCAGGCTTGTTTTTCTGTTGTTCTAAAATATTGTCACGCTCAGCGATAAACTAACACGTTCTCTTCTTCCCATTGGACAGATTGTTGTGAACCTGTGTGACGCTTTGGAAGCCATGTCGACACCTTCTACAAGCCAAGATGGTAAGTTCACACGCGTCTATTCACTATGATTTCATGAAGTCAGCTCTTACAAATAATAGATCTGCTTGGTTCACTGACATTTCTGGTCTACAGATGAGAAATATTTGTTCTGATTGCAGTTGGGTTTGTGTAGAACTTCCCAGGTGACAGCTGTGTGCAGTGCTGTTGAGGTGAAGGGAAGCGACCCGAGGATGAATGTAGAAAAGAATGAAGAATACCTGAGGATGTCAGCGAGCAGCCAAAGGTTGAGCAAGTGAAGGACGAAGGAGAAGAAAGTGAAAGTGAGACAGATGATGATGAAGAAGATGATGATGATGATGAGGAGGAGGAGATAGTGATGATTGTGTGATGGAGACCACACCACAGAGGAGGAGGCTTCAGTAGTAAAGTACAGTGTGAAGACTACACCATACCTGCAAAGGTGAGTCCATCATGATCACCATTTATTTTTCCTAATTCTTTCAGTGAATTAAATCATAATTAAACCATTAAACAGTTCAGATTCAGTACAACTTCATGTATATTCACTTTTCAAATATAATCTGTTCAGTATCAAGAAGACAATCGAAGACGATGTCAGCCAGGAGGAAGAGCAACATCAAAGATCTTAAGTTTCTGACTCCAGTGCGACGCCGCATCCAGCGCAAATCGTCCCGCCTCCCGACGATGCTGATGGATCACGATCCGTGCGTGTCGTCTCTGGCTGAGCTGGTGAAGATGGACGACGATCCCAACGCCTACATCTACAGAAAAAACCCTGCACTCCTGGAAGATCTGCCAGACCAGCCCGGGCTGTGAGGAGCTCTGTATATTTGTGCTCTTTAAAAAAAAAAAAATGTAGCTAAGCTAACGGACACTTTATAACTGTTTATAACACTTTTTAAATGGTTTTACTTACCTGAAGCTCGCTAGCTTACTTTTCTGTTCTGAATGTATTCTAGACTTTCCGCTAACACTATACTTTTATTATTTTAACAAAGTTGGCATGTATTGCCAAATGCACAATAAAAGAATATTGCCTTAACTTAAAAGATATGCTTTGAAACTTGATTTAAAAGTCTTGAATCTATCACACAGCTTACATATACTGTGCATAACAACACTCTGATCACACTGTTAAGCTCCAGTAACAGCACAGCAGTAACAGTGACTGACTCAAGAAATGAAATGCAAGTAAATCAGTAATAAACACTGAAATCTACAAAAACGTTTTTTTTTTCTCCCATTTGAAGTGAGATTTATATGCACAAATGTTTCTTCCAAGAGAATCCCTCCACCTGACAGGTGTCATATCAAGATCCTGATCAAATAGCATAGCTATCATCGTGTTTTGTAGATGCATTTTAAGCACAAGTGTGTCGTTCTTAATGATTTGATGAAAATAGTTAATACGTTTAATGTATTCCAGTGAAGGAATAGATTACAAGCCAATCAAAGAAGTAGAGTGCGTCAAGATTTTGTCCTGCTGAGAAACAAATGTATCTATCTCTGAAATAGCCACAGTACAATGCCTAATGAATGCCTAGTGCCCAGTTCAAGGCACCTCTGATAGTCACGCTGTTAAATCAGAATGTTTGATATGCTACACCCATCAGATGGATGGATTATCGTGGCAAGTGCTCACTAACAGATTTATAACAAATCTGTGAAGAAAATCTTTTACTTTAAGTCAAAAATGGGAACAAAACAAAGTTTTTATTTTTGTTCAGTGTAGTTTCCTTATTATGAAAATGTTTGGTCCAGTTTTCTATAAAAACATTTTAAACAGATGATTTCCTAAATGTAATAAAGTAGCAAGTTATGCTTTGGATGAGTTGCAGGTCTCATCCAGATCGACATGGATCAACTTCATATTTTCACATCAAATCAGCTTTATTTATTCTGTGCATTTAAAAAGAAAAGACAGACAGACAGACCACTGTTTTCTCACATTTATTCCCACTTTAATTGACCACATTGTAAAAATCCAAACGCGCTCTGAAATGAAACACTGCTTTCTTTTGAAACCACTTCTTGGCAAATTACATTTCCTGACATCAGACTGGACGTTTGACACCAGCTCCCTCTGATCCCAGATGAGACATTTCATTATAACAAAATAAAAAAATGAAAATCATCCACAAAAAAGAAAGAAAAGAAAACCCAAAACAAACAAATCTCTTGGATGCAAATTTCTTCCCCCAAACAAAAGTATAAAAAGTACTCTTTTTTTTTTCCAACTCATCTGCAGACCACAGGGGAAGGCGTTCAGTGCTGTGCGCTAAAAGGCTGTTTTCACTGCTGTCTGAAGGTTTTATGTCCTTGAAAGACCCCGGTTGTCCAGATCTTTCACCTAAAATAGAATACAAGACTTAGTTAGAAAGGTCCTAAAATTAAGTTATTCCAATTTTCCTCAGTTTGGGTACAAAGAAAAAGAAGTTTTACCTTGTATATCCTAACCAGCCAGTGCTCTGTTGTGTAGGCCTCCTCCAACACATCCAGTTCAAAGTCTTTGTTCCCGATCTCAGCGTTCCTCACTCTGTCATAACCAGGTGGGCGCTCTGCAAAGAACATCATGAGGATCATCAGAGTAGTTTTATGTAAGACCAGCAAGCCGGTTATGCATGACAACAAACAAACGGATCACACCAGGCTGTGGAGTCACTTACTGGCCTCTGTGTAGACCTGGCCGAAGCGGTAGTAGCACATCTTGTACATGAGGCAGTTGAGCAGGACGGCGAGCCTCGCGGTCCACTCTGAACTCTCCGTGGGTGTGTAGTAGTCGTGCTCCTTGATGTGTTTGCCCGTGTCTGTGCTCCAATACGGACCATCCACAGGAACTTATTGATGTCTGTGATGCAGACAGAGAGAAATGGTGTTAAATATGCAATGCAATATATCAAATCACGTTAAAAACAAATGGACCTGAGGAAGGACTTTCACACCTGCTTATACAGGTCACATGAAATAAATGCCATTATAATGTTGAGTCTCTGGTAACATTCAAACATCATACGTACCATCTGAAGATAGCCCGCCAGTCCTCCAAAGATGACGAGGACATAACTGACGCCCAGCTCTCTCATGATCTCATAGGCCCTCTCTTCTGTGGATGCCATGGCCTACAGAACAAACATCAGCCCAGTCAGCACGGCAGCAATAAATAAAACACGATTACTCAAAAGGTTACCCAACTCACCTGTCCAACTCTGGAGATGTGTGTGTTGTTCCACGTGTTGTTGTCCACTAGAATGGTTCGATTCGCCATGGCTGTTATCTGATAGCCATAATCCCACCATGACATGACTTTAGCATCCTGGAAACACAAAATTATTATTTAATATAACGAGTACATAAATTTGAAATTCATTAGAAATCTTTATCATTATTTTTTTTGGGGTGACTGACCTCAGGAGTGTTGTGACGGAGCCAGTAGTAGGCCTCTCTGAAGTCGTCGAAGATGATGCGGCTGCCGCCACCGCGCGGACAAGACAATAGATGGTGAGGAGTAGGCCGCTGGTCACCCAGGTAGAGTGGAAGGTGTATGTAATGAGGAAGAAGGCCATGACCAGAATCATCCCACTGGCAACCTGGTAGAATATGACAGAGTAAATGTGCATGTGGGTATTATTTCCTGTTAGTATAAAGCAGTTACGAGTATGTTGATAGTTTTGTATAAGAACTGCTAAAACAGCAGCAGGGATCTGGAGCAGGAGCACCACCCTGAAGCAGTCTCTCAGACCTCCTACCTCATTTTTGATGGGGTAGGTGGAGTCCTGCTGCTTGCTCTTCTTGTCTGGCCGGCTGACGTCCAGATTCTTCATGTGTTGTCAGCACCTGGGACACACCGATGCCTGACAGGATGCACATCACTGGAGCCAGAACCAACATCAGACGCACCTGAGGAGGCAACAAACGAGCGGTGCGTTAACCGACGCTTTGTCATGTTTAGTGCTGTGTAACAAAATCCCAAAGGCATCATGGAGAGTGCTTTGAGATGCAAGATGTAGCTCTGTACACGTACCATGACAGCTGAGAAGTACATGCTGGTGACTCTGCACATGATGATAAAGATCCTGCCTGACAGGTTGTTGAAGCAGTAGTAAAGACCAACTGTAAGGAAAGGAAGGTAACAGTCACAAACACATGCTTCATTCACATTAAACATGGAGTCAGTATTAATTCCTTGTTACTGAGTGTACACTTGCCTGGGAACATGAAGACCAGCAGCTGAAGGTCAAAGTAGTATGAGGACCAGGTTGTGGGCTGATGCTCAGAGACTGAAGCGATGATGGGAATGTTATTCTTGGCATAGGAGGGTCGAAACGACCAGTCCATGGAGAGATCTTACCTGTGGGAAATACACCTTTGGTCAGTTGTGGTTCAAAGCAAAGAACTTCACAGAATGAAAAGGAGAAGGTGGGAGGAGTGACAATGGATCTCCTGGTGCACCTTATTAATCCGCTTACCAGTCAGCATGAGAACAGTGCCCACAGACAGCAGGACGAAGCCCACGAGGGAGATGACGCTTGAACAGCACCTCAAACTGCTGGGCGTTGAGTTTGCTGCGCAGGTAGTCCACAAAGGCATGAATCTGGCACAAGCCAAACACGCCGAAGGCGCCATGTGCTCTGACGACTGCACCGGCTGGTAGATGAGAAAGGGAGACAGGGGAGGTGATGCATCACGTGACACAGATTTTTGTGCCGTCTTTGACCTAGATGATATTTTTGACCTTGACAATAATGTCCTGAGTCTGTGACACATGATAGTACTTCTTCACCTCACCTGGAAACCAACAAAAGAGATCTGCATGAGAGGATGGTGCCCAGGCAGTACACTGTGCAGTAAGCCACAGATGCGGTGAGAGAATCGGCCTGTGAGCATCAGAACCAGGACGTGGAGGGGGATAAGGTTGATCAGGAACACGTAGCCACCCCAGGAGGAAACCTAGATACACACAAACAACTTATCAGGACCCTAAACTCTGAATAATTCACTAAAACATACTCTCTTAAACGCATCTCCTCACCATGTAGAAGTAGGCCAGTGCGCATATTGATGACCAGTACACTGACCCTGTTTTGACGGCCTTAATCCACATGTAATAGGTCAGCAGCATGCAGAAGATGGCAATACCTGAGTAAGATATGACAGAGGGGTTTGTTAATAACCTGTGAGTGATATTTTGTTTAAATAACATGCTATCGCACATGAGGTGCATACCTTCGTTATCGTAGGAGCCAGCAACAGATCGAGAGATGTAACCGGTACCACTGCAATCATGGCGCAGCGAGCCCAGCACCGGCATCCTACACAGACAGAAACAGAGTGTAGGGTCATATTTTGTTGGTATCATAACATCAATAAAAGTATGTTAAACTTTTTACACGAAGATCTGTTTACTTGTCACAAAGTCAACCGACAAAGTGTCCTAATGATGTCATCAGAGTTATCTCAGATAATCTGATATCGCTTGAGAGCCAAAAAGATTTACATTAATCAATTAACTGACGCTTTTATCCAAAGCAACTATTTTGATCTGATTCTTACGAGTCCATTACTTTAAAAGTAAAAACAAAATTGCTGGAGTCCCACTTAAAAGAAAAAGAGGTTTAAGAGTTTAATTAACATAGTTTTTCGTATCCCATTATGAGTTTTACCTTCAGCTCCTTGGTGAAATGGTAGGTCACTATGGCGGTGAAGGAGGAGAACAAGGGGGCCAAGAAGACGCAGACATTACGGATGTCAATAGTGATGTGGAAAAAATGTACGTGATACAGGACGGCAGAGGTGATCATAAGCCCTGGTGAGAAAGAACAGAGGTGTTCAAGTAAACATTTGAACTGCCCAAACAACCCAGAGTAAAGTTTATAAGCCCACACTGCACCTGTACTGCTCTCTAATCATTTTTTCTGATTCCTACCTGGATAAATGGTGCCACCGATGATCCTCCCCAGAGGATACCATGCCCTGTCATCAAACCAGTTGTGAAACTTATAAAATCCTTCTTCTGCCAGGAAGCGGGTCGCGGTAGTTGAAGTACCTACAGGGGAGATAAAGGCAAAAGGTGAGACATTACCTTGGAGCGGAAAATCTTTTAACACTTGGAAATAACCGAGAGAAGGAGCAGCACTTACGGATCAAACTCATGGATGACACTCTCAAACCTCAAGACGGAAAAAGTCTGGTGGAGAATGCTGAAGAGACGGAGGGGAAAAACAAGACACACAGATCAATGCTTCTTGTTGTTTCTAGTATTAGGGAGGCAGTGCCGTTGTGTATATAAGAAGACGTAGAGGACTCACAGAGGACAGCGGCATAGACAGGATGAGCAGCTTCAGCAGTGTGTCCTGTTTCTCATAGGACAAACGCAGGAAGCCTAACTTGGTCATTTTGGCGGGTTAGGACAGCTCACCACTACCTAACGGGAGGAAGACAAGCAGCGTGAGATCAGAAGTTCATTCATTTGTAAAGTCTAGTCCGTCTGGACATAACACCTCTCAGTCATGGCAGGGAGGACACAAAGGACAATCTCATTCTGACGTTCTGTCATTGTGACTTTGACTCCATTCGCACTCCTCTGCTAAACGCTGTGACCTTGATCCACTGTCTACAGTCTAATTTAAATGCATATAGTTTTTTTAATGGCGAACCGCATTCAACCTTATATATATTCAACCTTTTCCACGTTAAAATTTTCACACCTAACCCTAGAAATGAACACAACGTTCAAATCTTTCTACAAACCTTTAACACTTTCAACTTTCACTACTTCTACATTCTTTCAGCTACAGACTTCATCCAAACTTTAAACTTTATTACAATTTCACACCTTACACAATTTTTCTGCAGTAAATGCAGTTTTATAGTCTCTATTTGTAGTTCTTATTTCTATTTTTTTTTTAAATCTATTTTTACTTTTTATATGTAGTTTTCTACTCGTAAAGATCTGAGCACAGGTGTCATTTAGCTGCACATCTAATTTCTCTGCACACATTTAACTTCTTAGAAGTTCCCTTCCCTCGAGGGGAAATTCATTTTTTTTTTTTTTACATGCATTTTAACCTGAAATACAACCACACAGACACAAAGGGCTCATAGACATGCATAGGTTTAATTTAAATTCTGATTTATTATAGGTCAATGTATGTTTACTATGTCAAAGGTTGACTCTAATGTCTGTTTACTGTGTCTCATGCTGCTACTGGATCCTCCCTCAGGATCAATGCAGTTATCCCTCTATCTGAGGGCATAAACAGCTGGACTGTGCACCAAACATGCACCAATATACGTTTATTTTTTTCTTTAATAAATCCTGCATAATTATGTAAAAGCCAGGTTTTAAACCAGCCACATACTCAGCAGAGAAAATCAAAGTCTGCTGTTTTACTGTTCAGAGTCACTACCATGTCCAGTCCAGCCCAACCAGATAAGGCCACGCACTGTAAGAAGTGGCGTCAGGAACCAGGAAGCACAGCCACGCTGAAAACTTGTGCAGGGATTTGACCTGTATCCTTCAGTTTTTAAAGACTCAAATACACAAACCATCCATCTAAAACAGAGCTTTAATTAATGCTAACTTCCATGGCTTTAAGTTATAGGAGCGAGGCTCACAGGGACTGACAGTTAAGTAGCTTCTCCGGCAGCACACAGCAAGGAAACGACCAGCAGCATCTTAATATTCATCAACACACAACATGTGTGCGTTTAAAATGAATGCAAACACTGTTACAGCATCTCGTAGCTGGTCAGCATCAGGCCGGCTAAGTGTTGATGCTCAGTTAAAAAGTGTGAGCAGCTAACTAGGCTAACTTGCTAGCTCCTCCCTATCTTCGCGCCTCTTTTTTGACTTATATTAAAAAGCCTGAGTGACTTCTTCAGAACCACCAGCAGAACAACACGCTAAATTAATAAATGCGTGCCTTTAAATGAGCTAACAGGTCCAATATTTGATGTTCAGTTACACTCACTCCGCTCCTGCTCATACACTATTCACACGCACAACCTTCCTTCACCGTGACCTAATCCCGCCCCAACCGGGGCAACGCGGCGCGTTTATTGGTTGAACGTCAGTCAGCAGGAATTCCACACAGTTGTGATTGGTCCTTTAACTGTCAATCAATTTTGGTTCCCTACCTTAACGCTGTAGTGTAGTGACGTGTCCTTACTGAGAGGAGTCAACGTGTTGGTTGCCCCTACAAAAATGATGATCATATAACTTAGAAAGGTCCAGTATCTAGAATTCATCTATCTATCTATCTATCTATCTATCTATCTATCTATCTATCTATCTATCTATCTCTATCTATCTATCTATCTATCTATTTCTATCTTTCCTTAGGTAGATATTTGGGTGTGCACCTGGACTACATACTACACTGGAGGTGCAACACTGAGGCTGTGTACAGGAAGGGACAGAGCAACAAGCAACAACAGTTATACTGTATCTACCTCATGCCTTTGTATAAATCGTGTGCCTGTTTTGTGGTGTAACACATGTAACTGTGGCTGTAACACAAGAATTTCCCTTAACCAACACTTACTACATTGTGGATTGCACACCCATAACACCTGCTCTATTGTAATATTAGATGACACATATATATATATATTTTTTTAAATCAGGGACTGCTTTCTCTGTAGTCAAAACTTGATTTCATGTTTTAGTGCGTTAATAGCATTTCAGTGGTCCCTCTTGATCCTCATCAAAACGTCTAGTCCTCGCCATGGCAGCAAAACCCTGAACACAGTGATCAAAATATCGAATACTGACCAATTTTATTGAAATTAGACGTATTACTTTTACAAAACCTCACTCACATGTATCAGTCTGCACAAACACTAAGCTCTTCCTACAATATTTGCACACCTTTTCAAAATCATGCCCTCCCTCCCTCCCTCCTCCCAGTGGTCATGACCTCTGATGTGTGTGAGAGCAGTTATTGACCGGGTCCCTGCATGGTGGCAGGCCTCTGACTGAACATTCAGGATGTATCAACATCATATACACGCACACACACACAAAACACAAAAACCAAACAGCCGATGATCTGTTTTTTTCGCTTCTGCTCTCTTTGGGGAAAACTAGAGCAAGCGGTCAAGGCTGATCACCCCATTTATTAAGATATAAATGTGACTCCTTCCTTTAATACAGAGCTTAGCATTGCAGTGGTTGTGATGTGAAATTAACAAAACATAGATGCAGCAGTTTGGCAGTGTCATCTCAACTATCACCTACTGAATTCACACAGACTGAAAACGCTTGGGCAGCTTTTTCCTTTTTGCGGCGTCCTCATGATTTGCAAACATCTCATCAGATTTTAATGTGGGACGACACCAAGCAAATCTTTGGTCAACACCAGCAAGAGTGACTTTGTTTGTTTTCCATCACTGAGGTCACCAATCCGTTTATAGCAGCTCTTGAATTGATTTGTATGTTCTACTAAAAACAAAGCTCGAAAAGGATTTTAAAAGCTTCCCACTTTAACTAAAAAAAAAAAAAAAAAGTATTTCTACAACTGCAAAGGACACCATCATCAGACGGAGAAACCATGTGCAAGAAAGCATTCGATCTGTGAGGAAGGAATGCGACTTGCAACATCAAGAAAACATGTAGTGTAGGTAAAACAACTGTGCTTATCTGGATGCAAACAAGTCCCTTCAAAGTAAAAAAAAATAAAATCCTTCTTCAGTCACAAGTTTGCTTAAACATTAAAACTACATGATTTCTTGTGCTGTAATTTATTAAAAGGAGAGTCAGTCAAATGGCACATTATACAAAAAAAAAAGAAAAAAAAAGAAGAAGACAATGAAAGAAAATTCACAAAAGAAAACAAGTCAAGAGCAGAGTATATAATGTGTTTTGAGTGTGAGGCACGGAGCAGTCAATTTTTGTGTCACACTGAAAATGTGTCTGGTGGGTGGATACTGCACTTGAAACGACCAAAGGGCCAGAGATTAGATTAAAAACATGTAAACCCTTCGTCCTAAACCGCGTATCATCTTCATTAATCACACCGAGTGATGTCGCTCGTCGTCTGCTTTCTGTCTGTCTCCTTCAAGTGGATCCATCATTGGTTGGGCAGAGGTCTCTGGCGGGTCGGGAGGTGCGGGGATGACAGCCTCTCTGAGGAGGTGGGCGACGTCAGCGGCGACTGCAGGTGGACCGTCTTGTGAAAAAGCTTGTTGCTGATCAGAACGACCAGGGAGAAGAGACGCAGCTGGAAGTGGCTGAAAGAGGAAGAGACAGAAACGTAAACAGTGACTCCTGCATTCAGAAGTGGAGAGAAAGAAAATAGTTATACTCACTACAGCTTTGTTGGCGTCTTGGCCTCATTAGCGCTGATGATGAAGAGAGGGAAGAGGATGGAGAACAAGCAGCCGCTAGGTCGAAAAGAAAGAAAACATGGCATACAGTAAATGCAGTAAAGGATAACTCACACAGGACACAAGGTCGGTTTTTCATTTCACCTCCTGCTTTTTTAAAATGACTGTGTGCTGTAGTATTTTTTAAATATTCCACATTTTATCTATCTTCTAAGCTCTACTTATCAGAGTAAAACATATTTGAATCCATTTCATGATCGTTTTTGTGAAGATCATTGTATTTTGGAGATGTAAAAGCACAGTAAGTCTGTGAGAATGATGTGTAAATTAGAAGTCTTACCTGATGATGTACGAGGAGGGCAGGGCGGTCAGCAGAGCCATGGGCAAACCGAATCCGAAGTAATAGGGCCAGTTTCTCTCAATATTGGACAGCCGTTGGTGCATCTCGATGCCTTAAACGAACATCAAACAGCCACAGCGTTCAGATCTAACTCATTTAACCCAGATGATTTATTTTGGGTGATGAATGTAATGTGAGTGTCTCACCATGGTTGAACCAGCGATACTCAAAGCAGTACAGGGAGTAGAGCAGAGACATGTGGAGGAGGCTAACCATCTGTCCAATGGCATCGATGGGGAAAAGGCTAACAATCATACCCTGGAACAACACACGCACGGCACAATTATATTTAATAAGAGGAGAAATTTGTGCATTTTCATCTCATTTGCTTTAACTTAGAAAACACAAATTTGTGTTACAACTGTGCAGACAGTTATATGCTGGGTATATGCATCACACTGTGGTTTTGTGGTACTGACGGGGATCTTAGTTTTAAATGAAGAAAGCTAGAAGTTATCAGGCAGCAGAAACGTACCTGAATGAGGAAGAGTGCCTGGAGGAGGAGGTTAAAAAGCATGTCTGCGATGATCTTACTGGCGCTGGGGAATGGCTGGGCTTTACATCCGGACACTTCAAATGCTAGGTCAGCTATATCCTGCAAGAGAGAATAACACAAACTCTCTGGAACATGATTTTCTTTTGTTTCGTATGGCGATATGGGATGACGGGTGACAATACTTGACTATAAACAGATTGTTATTTCTATGTCACTAACAACAACAGATCCTCGCAGATAAAAGTGCTGAGAAAAGTCCTGAATAGTTTTCCAACAACTTGCTTCAGGCAACATGATAAGAGTTCGCACTCATTCAAACACTTGTGTGTATTCTGCCTGCAGACGCTTCACAACAAAAGCCCTCGGTGGTGCTTCTTTGCTTCACACGTTGTTTTCATCAGATTTTTAGCAGCTCGGTGTTTTTACTCTGAAGCAGCTGAAATCACAGGAGTCCAGATGAATGGTCTGACTTCACTTCCACTGACTGCTCAATAAAAGCTAATCTATATCAGGATATTTGCCTTTCTGTTGATAAAGGATCAGTCTGCAACATCGCACAGGAAGAATGGACTTGATTACAACAGATGGGAGACGCAGAGGTGGCTTTATGAATCTCAGACGTTCTGATAACGCCGTCACATCAGCTCTATTACAAAAACTCATATTCCATCTAACAGTTCTGTCAGTAAAGGGTGTAATGTTGCTAACTTTGTAGATATGCAATGTCAGACTGTGCTTGTATTTTAAAAAGGGCCACCTGTGCTAGCATCAGGGCCTCACCTGGAACCAGATGGCATTGACTATCTTGCTGAGGACGAACAAAGGAGAACCCAGAGAGCACTGAAGACGGAGGTCAGGAAGAACTCTAACCAGGACCACACACTGCCATGGGGAGGGGTCACCTGGAGAAATAAAAGAAAAAAAAAACAGCTTGCTGACCGACTGCTTCCTACCACAAACCTGACCCAGATTCACAAGCAGCCATACGTACCGATGATTTTTGCAGTGAGAGTCTGCAGCAGTGGGATAAACACCCGGTAGAAGAGAAACAGACTGAGCTGGAGACAGAGAATGAAATGCTGGAGTTACTCTTCAAAACTTCCCCACAAAGATCTGGTTCATGGACGTTTAACTTTAAAAATATACGACCAGGAAATTAAAAAGTATAAAAGCTTTGAAGGATTTGCATTTTTATAATCACATTCAAGATGTTTTAAGACTTTTTAGGAACTGCAGACAGCACCCAAAAGATTAAGGACAGAGGTCATTGAGGCCACACAGCACGGGTGTAGGCAGAGTCTGAAAGATCATTTCTCAATTGTACACAAGCTAAAAACACATTTGGGACGACACATGGATAAAAATAGCCATCCAGAAGCATAATTATCATAAAAATGTGCAGATTTAAGGTATTCATTGGAGTTATGAGGCTGTGCTGCAACAAAAAGGTTAAATATCTTACCCAGAACACTCCTCCATTCCAGGCACAGCACTGAAAAATCCTGCTGGCTACTTTGGGTTCACTGAAAGAGAAAAGAAATAATTAAAAAAAGGAATGTTTGGTTTTACTTTTCTTACTTAACCAGAGTCAGACAAACTCGTGGATGTCTCTCTCTTTACTGACAAATAGTGTATGTATGGTAACAGGACGTGGGTCAGCGAGGAGATAGCCGATCAGATCTGAGTCTACATTTCGGCCAATGTGATCTGCCTCTTTTGCCTCCGCACAGACTTTTGCAACTCAAATATGATTGGTCAATACTGCTCAAACTATAAATGGAATGGGACCAAAATCTTATCCCATGTCTCCAGAATTTGCGTTCATATGCAGATAACCGTTTATATGCCAGCTTTTAAAGAATAGCTGCTAATAAATCAGACTTATAAATATTCAGTATCATTCATGAGCATATCTGACTCTGGCTAAAAAAAAACAAAATCCGTAGCATGGCAACCAAAATGTGCAGCTTTTTCTCTGGCCTACTTGTCTGGTTTGCTCTCGCTCTGTGCCGTCTCTGTGCCAGGGCCCGCTGGCCCTTCTCCTCCGCTGCTCTTCCCTTTTCTGCTGGATGCGGGCATCCAGCTTGGAGATGGTTCCGATCCCCAATATGGAGTCCTTGATCCCCTACAGACCCCAGAGCGAGAGAGAAAACACATTAGGGCTTTGTTTGCACTTGTCAAACATAATAACCTCCCTAATGGAGCTTTGAATGGTCTCAGTAAGCGCTTGTTGAACACAAGAATTAGGCTGATGTAAGTATTTGAAGGCAGATCACATTAAAATGTTCTAGGACATGCTGGTTTTGTACACAAAGCTGTACGCCAGCGCTTCAGGTGTTCGTCTTTCTATGATATATTATCCATAAAAACCAGAAGACTCAAGTTATTTTAGAATTTCATGACACAATGCCAACACACAGGGTATTTAGTGAAACACTCCAGTTCACTATCCATCAGAAGTTTATAATGGAGGCTTGATGACGGGATATTATGCTGAAATCCAATTTTTAATCAAACTGACTGACCCAATATTGATCAATGGCCATTGTATGCAGCTATAGATGGATGATGTGGAGCCACAAAGTGTTCAATATTAAATAAAGAAATAATTGTGAAAGAAATAATCACATGAAATGTTATTTCATCATTTATATCAGTTCATAGGACTGTTTTTAACTCACCATGACATTCCACACTCTAACAGCACTTTAATTACCTGCCACCTTTTTATTTAGAAATGTTACTTGCTACAAAATTTAGCCACCTAGCTCCGGTTAGAGCTAAAGTCATCCTGGATGAACCAACCAGAGGCTGCTGCTGTACATGAACATTGCACACATTGTCTCCTCTTATTTACTTTTAATTATTTCAAAGACAAACATCATCTCTGGACTCGAGCTGATGGTACACAAGGATAAAGTTCAAGGTAGTGAACAAGAAAGCAAGAGGGATTAATACAATGTGCTGCTTTTATTGTGTTCATCCCCCTTTCGTTCTGAACCCACTGCATGTTTTTATGACTGTAGGGGGATTAAATCACATTTAGATTTGTTAGGATAAATATCAGTGTGTCAGGATTATAATCTCTTATTAATTAATATTAATTAATCTCTAATTTTCAGTTTAAGTGCACCCAAAAAGTCTCTGGTATTTCAAAATAAAGGTCCATTAGTTTGAATGCGTGGCTTTGTTTTACTGTCAATTAACTACACCCTGGTGTCTTGGGTCATGGTTCATGTGTGACTACAGTGTTTGTGTGTGTGTGTCCGCTAACCGTCGCAACATTGCGGAGGAAGGCCCTGACGCTGTCTGTCATCTCCGGACCAGCTGCAGATCCATCAACTGCAGAAGGAGGGGGGGGTGGTGGTGACCTGGTGGTCAGCTCTCATGGCAGGGAGGGGCTCACCCAGTAACCTGCCACAACCAGAAAACCAAGGAAACAAAGTTAGAAGGTGGAAGTCCTTCTAGAAACAACCTGTAAATCCAGATGTAGGCGACAGGGAGCTCACTTCGGATAGCTGGGAGTCGCTAGAGGCACATTCTGTAGTGAATTTGCATTTGTTTACTTCAGGGTACTTCTAGATTTTGCAGTTTGTCATGTGCATATCATGTGCAGATCATGTTGTAGTTTCTGTTTAAATTACCAGCTTTTATATTTATTTTCTATTTTCCATTCCAACTACTTACCATGTGCAATAATATTAACATCATGGCCACTTTACTTTAACTCTAGCACTCATTTTGCACATCTGTATACTTGTTTTCTGTTTATTGTACGGGCTGAAGAACACTTCTGTCTGTTCGTTGTGCTTTCCCTTTTTATTTTACTTCTATAGCGTATATATTACACATTTTCTGCTGCTGTTACGAGTTAATTTCCCCGTTGTGGGATAAATAAAGTATAATCTAATCTCATGCATGACAGGAACACTTGGCCTTGAGACAGCTGAGTGACAAACAGCTGTTTAGCTCCTTTTTGTTCCATATTTGGTAGCCATTTTGTGCTGATTCACATCTGATATAACTCACACACACACAAAAAAAAACTCACATTTGATTAAAAAGTTCTGCCAACCGTGTGAATATCTTATTTTTTCTCTTTGTCTTTTGACAGGATGCTATGAAAACTATATGAGCTCCTTTAGAGTTCAAGAAAGTCTGACACAGATCACACAAAGGGGGGGAAAACAGGACACAAACTAGTTACCAACCAACCCAACTGAAATCAGGCAAACACACCTCCTGCTGATGTTTGTGTACTAACTGCTGCTATTGTTCCGACTTAATCACAACAAACTCGTGAATTTATCCGCATGGCAACGTTAACACCAACACCTCACATGTGTTAATCTTAATATTCAAGTCGTTATTTGGGTGTTTATTCAAAGGGAAACGTGTATTTTAGGTGAGTTGACGTTAGCCGAGGCTGACTCAGTGGGTTAGCTCAAATAGGCTGATAGCGTACAGTCAGCTGTTCTCCCTCTCTCTCTCCGTGGCCTCCGTGAAAAGTCTTAATTCACATGAGACCCTCACTGTGCAGCTGATCCTGTCAACACGACGTCTTTAGTCTCACAATGTTTGACTTTCGTCGGTTTGTTTGCTGCCCTGCTAGCTTTTCTTGTCTGTTGATGCTAGCTAGCTACAACAGTTAACGCTCACCAACTAATTTAACTGTTGTTGTTGTTTAGCGCCCCAACAAGCGTTTAACAAGTCAGAGACAGAGCACACGGCTCAACACGGTGTCTTTCTTACCTCATGCGACAGGCTCGGGGTTATATTAACTTCGTTAATTCTTTCTTTTGCCCCCTTTAATGTGACAACAGCAACCAAACAGACAGACACTGCCAGGGCCGTGCAAAACATATTGCGCAAGCGCTGGCTCCTGAAGGATCATGGGTAGTGTAGTCCTCATCACTGGAGCGTCTTATTTATCTCATTATAGAGAGAAATTAAAGTATTAAAACATCAAAACATCACTGGAAATGTGTGTGTATGAGTTTATGATTATGTTATATGATTAAATATAAATTTAGCTAATAATATATTCAATATATAATACACTTTTTAAGTTAAAAACCTTTAAATGTATGTTTAAATAAATCAATATCAGAATCAGAATCAGAAATACTTTAATAATCCCAGGGGGAAATTATTTAATTATAATTTAACTTATATCACTATAAGTTAAATATTAATAATAATAATTATAATAATAATAACTTTATTCATATAGCACTTTTAAAAAGCAGAGTTTTACAAAGTGCTTTACAGAGCAGTAGACCCAACAGAAAGCAATACAGTGTAAGAACATAATAAATAATAATAAAAGAAATGGTAAAAGGACAATTAATAAACATAGAAAATTAATAGATGAAAAGATAACAATTAGAAATAAAGTGAAGAGATAAAAAATAAAAAATAAAATAAATAAATAGATAAAAAATAAAAATAAAAATAATAAAAAATAGACGACATCACAAAAAGGAGCCTTATCTCCTCTTGCAGGTCGTTCCAGAGTCGAGGGGCTCTGATCGATAATATAAGATGTAGTCATTTCATGTCATCCTCACCTACACGTTTGTTTTTGTTTGTTTGTTTCCCGGTTATTAAGGTGTGTTTCATTTTCATGACTACGCACAGGGACACTCCCACGAGGCGGTGCGTCTCCCTCCGCATCATCAGCGCTGCTCATCTGTGCTCAGATGCGGCTGTAAACTTCACCAGACTGTTGCCTATGTCACTGGAAGGGATCTCACGTCCTATCGATGGTTGTCTGCAGGGTAAGAAATGCGCACAAAAGGAAATATGCACTCATCTGCCTGTGCATTGTTGGTTTCGTCATGTACAAATATCTCGGGTAAGTTATGTTAATCAGTATTGTTGCTTAATGTTGTTCAGTTAGAGCTACTTTGAGGCTGCTTGTACCTAATAAAGTGCCTTGTTACTGAGAATTAATCATCATAGCTGTTGTGCAAGTCTCTGCAGAGATACGGTTAAAGAAAAAGTGTGATACTATATTATAAATTGGTGTAGATATATTATGAAATCAATCAAAACATTGAATGAAGAGTGACTATATCACATTTTAAAATAAAACATGCAGAGTTCTATCTTGTCTCTAAATTCTATGTTCCTGCTTCTTTGTGGTTGTGTTTGCCAACAAAAGACGTCTGCAAATTCGCATCCTGAATGTCTGTCATGTGGTCTATTTAAGCACAATAGTCTGTGTGCTATATTTGTGAGTGTGGCACAAATAAGCTACTGCTTCTTCTAGCAAGGCAGCAGGAGGGCGGAGGATAACCAGGAAGGTGGGACTGAGCGCCAACTCGTCCCAGTTGACCCTGGAGGGACAGCCTTTCCACATCCTCGGGGATCCATCCACTACTTCCGGTGCCTAGGGCTTACTGGAGGGACCGCTTGTTGAAAATGAAGGCTTGTGGCATCAACACTCAAGGAAACTACAATGGTTTTGTTTCTCTTAGACCGACCACTTGTTGAATGTTTACATCCTGGATCCTTGCAGGTATGTGCCGTGGAGTCTGCACCAGCCAGAACGAGGGGTTTTCAACTTCCACACACAGCTGGATTTAGAGTAAGGAGTGTCACTCTTCCTCTAACTGAATGCAAATCACACTTATGATTAATCACCTCACAGTTTGCAGCCCATGCTCGCTTTAAACCAGCTTAAAAAAGAAATCAAGTTGCACCACCAACAATCTAACCTGCCTTAAGGCATATAGGGAATCCTTTTCTTCTCATCATGTAAGCCCTTGTGCCCAGGGGAGAAACGAGAGGCCGAGGTCCCACTTGACAACAGCGGCATCTCCCCAACAAGCAACTTAGCAAGCAATTAACGACACAGTGGTGATAAGTGAAGAGGATGTGACGCTCGGCTTACCGCTGTTGTTGCCAGGCACATTTGACACTCCTCAAACAATGAGATATGGGGTCACACTGGAGGGTCTAAACTAAAGAAAATGCCTTTTCCATCTGCGTTTCAGAGCCTATATAAATCTTGCTGATGAATTGGGGTTGTGGGTGATTTTACGTCCAGGGCCTTACATCTCCTCTGAGCTGGACCTCGGAGGACTGCCAAGGTAGTGCTTGTATTATTTGCATATAACTATTTAAGGACAAATATACACATGATTATAAAAGTGCAAATTTTCTGTGCTCATATGAAAGAAGGAGGTAGATTTGAAGCCAATATTTTGTTCAACATGCTCGGATTAGTTTATGTCCCTGAATAAATGAATTAAGTTGAGTATAATCGGGGCAGAAAGAGAAGTCTTGTCCACTATGTTCGACTTACTGTGCCTCTGTTGTTCTTGCAGCTCTGTGGCTTTAGTCATAAGTGTGCATCTTGTTCTTTGTCTCTTTGCAGCTGGCTCCTTCGTGACGGCAGCATGAGACTGAGGACGACTTACCCGGGCTTTACTGAGGCTGTCAATACTTTTTTTGACAAACTCATACCCAAAGTGGTTCCTCTGCAGGTTGCTGCTTTGTCACTAAAGCTGAAAAAATGTTCTCCAGTTAATTTAAATTGAATTAAAATGTTTGTTTGTATGTTTTTAGTTCAAGAAAGGAGGTCCCATCATTGCAGTGCAGGTCGAAAACTGCACGGATCCTTTGCAAAGGATGAAAGTTACATGTTCTTCATTAAAGAGGTGATGCCTGCTTAATAAAACACCTTAACCCTACATTAAACCCCCAAAAATGAACAGATAGAGACTGATATTGACAGAATGGATCAATCTGATGATGTTCATATTGTCTGTTTTATTTTGAAAGGCTTTACAGTCCAGAGGGATCAGCGAGCTCTTGTTCACATCAGACAACCACAACACGTTAAAATCGGGGTGTGCATGGAGGTACAGTACAGTACAAGCACACACAAACACACACAGACACACACACACGTACACACATATATGCACATACAGCTTGTGATCTCCTATCTTGTAGCCATCAGATCAGTGAAGCTGCAGAAGCTAAATCAGAAAGACCTCCAGGATTTGAATACTATCCAGGTATGTATGTTACCTTTCCACCTCATCATTTCACTGTCTGTCACTGAGGATGTGTGATCATGTGTGTGGGTTTTTTTCTGCTTTGTTTGTCAGCCCAGCAGCCCCACCATGGTGATGGACTACTGGACCGGCGGTATGATGTGGGGTGAACTCCACCATGTGCTTCCTCCAGAAGGTAAAAGGTTCTCCTCGGTGTTGGTGGCTTTATAGATGAAAAGGATACCTCTTGATCGGTGCTTTGGGCCATCCCTGAACTTAGTGTTGGCTGAAGGGAAAAGTTGTTTTTATGCTGCACCATTGGGCCCAAGATGAAGCTAAATTTTGGGTTAAATGAGCATCCTGTCAAAGTGCTGGTTCAGTTTCAGCTAGGAGCCTTTGCGTATGCTTCCTTTTCTTTTCCTTTCCATTTAATCTTTAAAATATGTATATTACAATTTTTATGTGAATAAATATAAAAGTAGATTTGATGATTTGAAAATTGCCCAAAACCTGCAATGAAATTTGATTTATTTTTAATATTTTATACTTTCACAATTATCAGTGCTGCCTTTTTCATGCTTTCTTTACACAAAGGGTTGTAATGTATCACAGTGTCTTTTAATTGAACACGTGGCTGAGCACATTTCATATTTATTCTGAACCAATAACAATTTTAATGTAATGGAAGTTTCCTTTGTCTAAATGGACTTTTAACACAGTTTCAAGCCATTTTTGACACAAAATTCTGCAGAGGTATATGCCTTGAAAACACACTCTCAGTCACTCAACTGCTGTAAAAGAACAGCTTGCCTGTTCATCTGTGGCGTATTTATTGTCCTGTTTTTTTTTGCATTAGAAACGCCAGCTACATGCAAATAAATTTAAACGTGAAAGCCACATTTAAATGAATGGCCTGCAGAGGGACAAACATGCTTCTGTGACTGTATTATGCTCTCCTTGTTGCAGGAACCTTTATGCTCATTTATTAACAGTGAACATGTTGAAACTCTTGTCAGACACAGTGTCCACCGAGAGAAATCCTGAGGCGAGGCATGTCTGTCAACCTCTACATGTTCCACGGTGGCTCCAGCTTTGGCTTCATGAGCGGAGCACTCGCTGATCCTTCCTACAAAGCGTTGGTCCCCAGTTATGGTCGGTTCTTCCGTGTATTGTGTCCCATTACAAACAAACTAGCAGTGCATTTGATGCAAATTTACACAAATTTTATGAGGCACTGCTGGAGATGAGGCACTGCTGGAGATGTTCTTTGATCTTAACACCCAGCAGGTGGCAGCACATGATAGTTAATCTGTGTTACATGTGCTGTTGTTTTCCAGATTATGATGCCCCCTTGTCTGAAGCTGGGGAGTACACTCCAAAGTATCATCTCCTCAGAGATTTGTTCTCTCGATACAACAGTGAGTTACACAATAACTGAGAATGAAATGAGTGAATACGTGGACCGCTTTGTCTGATCTTGACCTGTCTGTACAGGAGGAGACCGTTTCCTGACATGCCAGCCCTGCATTACAGGGAGGCTTATGAACCAGCCATCATGTACCAGCACCTGTCCTTATGGGATGCTTTGAGCTTCACTGAGGAGTATGTTTTATGTAAGATTGTCAGTTGTCTATATGTGGAATGAAAACAATGTTGCTTTTCAATCAAAGATGTCAAACTATTATTTTATTTTATTTCCTGCAGCCATTTAAGTCACACATGCGGTAAACATGGAGAATCTACCTGTGAACAACGGGAACGGCCAGTCTGGTACACGCCTATGGACGACAATCACCAGCGGAGGAATACTGACGTCTGGAGACAATGTGCAGATCGTGCCTAGTGAGTCCTCATAGTGTAGATGTGTTTGCCTTTTCTTATCTAGTTTTTACTCTATGATCATCAATATGTTTGTAGCTGGTGAAAATAAAGTTGCTGGAAAGGTTTGACCTTTTATATGCTTTCTTCCTCTGAGTTATTAAAAACAAGAAACTTGATACAACTGTACATAAAATATGCAGCCGCAGCCAGCAGCTTAGTTTAAAATACAGTCTAGAGGCAGGCTAAGCTTTTCCGGCTTTAGCTTCAGGTTTAATTTTACAGAAGTATCAATCTTCTCATCTATGTCGCAGCAAGAAAGTAAATAAGTGTATTTCCCAAAACTGTGACTTTAATATCAGTCAGTGCTGTAAGTGGTTGCTCCATGTTGGTATGCCCGCAGCACACCTGGCAAATCTAAAGCCATTTTAAAGATATTAAAGTGAAGCAGAGTTTATGTGCTACGTACTATATTATCATTTATTTGACAGCGATATTTTCTCCCTAGGTTTTTGTAGACAGAAGCTACATTGGCCTTTTCAAGCGCCAAAACCTGGAGCTGGCGGTTCCTGATGGTAAGGTATGGCATCAAGTCGGACAATAGTTATCGGATATGCTGATGGATGCTGATGTGTTGGCTGTTTGGCAGTTAAAACTTGCAAAGACATAAAACCCATCGATCCCTGCAGGACGACGTACTTTGAGTTTATTGGTGGAAAACTGTGGACGAGTTCACCAGGAAGGGACCTTGACAACATAAAGGTGATCGACAGACAATATGCAGTTCATTGCTGTGCTGTGCCATTAAATCACTCAAGCACTGAGTGGGTAGTGTACAAGTCAATTTTCATTTGTATTCTTGCAGGTCTTGTGGGAGACATTTTATTAAACATATATCCTTTATGGATTTTACAATATACAGCCTGGATATGAAACCCAGCTTTATTGATAGGTTTGTACGCTTTATTGAATCTAAAGATGCATATCATTTTCATTTTGCTGTAAAAATAAAAATGTGTGATTGAAGTGGATGCCTTATTGCCTTACAGTCTTTATCAGGCACCTTGGAAACTATCACTGAATCTCGCAGCTTCCTGGATTTTACATGGGAAGGCTGTTTGCATACTAAGTGACACATTCAGCTGCCAGTAAGTCAAACAAAACATATAACATATACATGTTATGTTATGCACATTCTTTTTGCATGTATCTTCGGATGAGAAATAATCCATTAAATCCTCTTTGGGTCCACAGGGCTGGGAGAAAGGTGTTGTGTTTATCAATGGATGAATCTGGGCCGCTACTGGTCAATCGCCCTCAGCAGACTCTCTACATCCCTGGTCCCTTTCTCAACAGTGGAATCAACCAGGTACATCTGTTATTATTATTATAAAAAGACTATTGTATAGAGTATTACCTATAACATACAGCCTTTTTATGTGGCTACAATACGTTTTTTCTGCTGACCCTGTCCACTTCAGCGCATAGCTTGCTTCTGTGCCAGCTTCTCCACACTGAGGACACGCAGACTGCTGACCTTTAAAATACTTGAACTAACTCTTTAACAACGCTCGTACGGCCAAGAAATAGTCTGGCACATAACACCCCCGCCACTGAAAACCACAGCGTGGCTGACCAAGAGCTTTAAAGACACTGTTAGGTGGATTTTTAAAAACTTTGGACTAGCTGTTTCTCTTTCTAGTCATAATGTGCGCTAACTGGCCGCTCACTCTAACTTCATTTTTCATGTACAGACGAGTGTGGTATTCATATATTTCATTTACTTTAAATGTTTTTTTTGCAGAAGATTTATTTTACCCAACAAATCAGAGTCAAGTCTCAATTCTCCACCTGTCTCTTCTTTTCTTGTTCTCACTTTTTCTCTTCACATGAATAAGATCATTTTGTTTGAGGAGCAGGAGGGTGACTTCAAGGTCCACTTTGAGGATGCACCTGATCTCGGCATGGCAGCAGACATCCAGTGACTCATCACCGCTGGCATTGACGTGGAAATTGGTTCCTTTGATAAAGATTTTTAAAGTGCTTGTTACATCACATCAAACCTTTAGATTCAGGGATACCACGTTGTTAATATCATGGTCATAAAATCTAAATAAACACACAGACAGACAATCAAAAACAAAGAGGCTGCGAGCTTTATGGGCTAGTGTACATACAGTACCTTTAGTTACAGTGACTTTTCACACATGGAGCAGAATTACCAAGTATATCCTCTTACCCAGTTAAAGTGTAATCATCTCTGCGTGGATGGCAGTTATAGTTGATACTGTTGTTAGCTTTGCATTTCGTGTGAATATTCTGCAGAATGCAGTAGCTGAAATGGACGCCACACGTGACAATCTGAGGAAACACAAGCAGCATCGTAACAACATCAGACTCTTATCTTAAAGGTTTTCATGTGTGTGTGCGTGTCACATTGATCACTGACCAACCTTTAGCAGAGAACATTACCTTTTTTTAAGCGTTGCCACTGCAGGTCAATTGGGTATGAAATCATCACTTGCAAGCCAGCCAACCGTGATGTGTGTGTCATACAGCCATTTGAACGGATGCACATCCAGTTTTTAGAGTAATGCCCTCATGTCCCATTAGCGTAGCTCACGACTAACAAGTGAATGTTCAGAAACAATAAATAATACTTCAGTTCACTCAAAAGCATCTACAGAGGCTTGTGAAGTCTTAAATATGAGTATACCTCAGTGTTGTTACAGCATATCTGGGATAAACAAGAGCTTTGAGTAAATGACTGTGAGAGGACATCGCTGTTACACTAATAAATCATTGCTCTGTGTCTTTGAGGACCCGTGTGTGTGTGTGTGTGTGTGTGTGTGTGAGACAGCTGAACATGTGTGAATGTGTGTTGAGGAGTAACAGGACTCTTAATTAGTGCTGGGTTCTGGGTGCTATATAAATAGCTCAGTGTTGTACAGTACAAGTCAGATCCCCTCAGTTCAGTCTGTCAGTCAGTGCTGACTCACTTAAGACAAGGACCCCTTTATTCCTCCTGTGCAGCCCTGTGCCCGACAGCCTGCTCGCGTCAGAACAAAAGGGTCCAATTTAATGCTAACTGGATGGTTGGCTGGTGTTGTCTGCGCTAGAGGGCTCTTTATTGCTTGCCGTGCCATCTCTTCCTGCAGTCATCCTTTGTCTCAACTCTCCGAGGAGACCTCAGTAAGCAGCTCCTACCAGTGTCTCGCATCAACCAGCGCCCGTGCAGAACAGGCCGGCTTGTTTTCTTTTTTTGTGCAGTTGTGCTTTGATACCCTGCGGTCGGTTCACGCACATGGCTTGTGCTGTCTTCCTGGGTATCACAGCTACTGTGCTGTGATAAGATTTTGACCCTGGCTATTACTATAAGGAGCTGAGAGGTTGGTTTGAATCCACATAGAACCCCACGGAGATGCCTCCTCTGGAACGACAACAATTTTACACTTAACAAGGACAAGATGCATGTTAGCAACCAAACTAAGAGTCCAAAGAGTCCTCCAAATAATCACTGCGTGGAAATTTGCATTTGTAAATCTCTGCTATTACCTGTGTCAGACGAAGTATGTCATATCTCCACGTTAGAGTCTGTAAATCCTTTCTTGCCCTCATTTACTAGCACAGGCTTCTCCGTCCGTGTGTGCCATACTAATACCTGCAGGGTAAGAAGAAAGAGATGGAGATGAGCAGAAACACAGTCAATCTGAAGAAACACAGACATTTTGTCTCGCAGTGCTGTGCAGTAGTAATGCACTACGTCATGCCTGCTACACAATGTCTAGAGGCGGTGTGTGTGTGTATGTGTAAATGAGCTGTGAGCGTGAAGAATTGGCTGCAAGTTTACTGACTTTAAGAACAAATTGTTATGACAGCCAAGGATTTCCAGCCATGCTCTCACACTAGCAGCAGAAAGCTGCTTGTTTTATTGCTAATTGCAGAGGTTGCACAACATCTTAAACACGCAGAGAGCCTCCGTTTCTTTACCTTAGTGCAGTTAGCAGCTTTAGGCTCCAAGTCGCCGAGAGTGACCAGCTCCTTTAATAAACTGCTCTCCTGATAACCTCCCTTCACTCCGCGTAACTTGAAATAAGCCTGAGGTTTAGACAGAATGAGGCGCAGGTTCACTGCAAACCCAGCCATGTCGATGGCAAAGGGCCGGTGTGGGTCGAACACAGTCTTCCAGCCGTACACCTTGCCCAGAGTGTTCACTTTAGGGGACTCGTACCGTAAGCCGCCCACAAAGGCCACAGGCCACACTGACACCTTTTTGGTGGAACGCATCTGGAAAGCAGAGACAGAGATACAAGTAGAAGTGTGTGAAAGGATGAGGGGATTGCACTCTTAAAGAGTCCTTACCTCCTCAAACAGCTCCAGACTGTATGTGTTGTCATCATCTGCAAAGTAGACAATCCCAGGCTGACTGCTGTTTACGTTGAAGGTCTCCCGGCCACCGCAGGCCAGGTTCCTCTGTATCGCACCGAGGCCGGGGTCCCTTGTGTCCCCACGTATCTTATAGTTCCTAGGCCTCCACATTCAGGTGGGTGTAGTTGAGTCCCATCCCGGAGGAGATGGGCGACAAGAGTGGTCCTCTCTGGGAGTCCTCAACCAGGATCCAGTGCTGGGGACGGCAGCAAAGTGTTGGCCAGGACGCCAGCTCTGCCTTCTGCACCGGCCGGCTGTAGGTGGGAGTGATGACGTGGATGGTGGACAAGATGTCAGACCAGGGCGGAGGCCGGCTGTACACATACTCGGTGCGCACCACCTCCACAATGTCCCGGTTCTGAAGCGAGCAGGACTCCTTGAAAGCAAAAGTATCTGGAGTTGGAGCGACCGTCACGCCTGTCATCTAGCCAGGAGGGAAGATAATTACAGTGAGCCTCTGTGTTACCATGAAACAAATGGACCCAATCCTGTGTGCAATACACCCTAACTTTACAACATGTGGCATTTCACCCTGTGGTTCAGCAGACTCTTAAGTAATTTTACCCTTTTGAGTGGCGAGCAGAGGAGTGATGGTGCTCTGGTGCCAAACAGTGATGAGCAGTGTCCAAGGCAACACGATCAACACAATGGCGACGATGTCTCGCTCTTCGGCATCTCCAGGGTCAGACCGAGTCATGTCACTACCTGCACACGAGCAACAGTTCACAATCATAACAAGCGAACAAAACAGCGTCTTATATTATTATTTTAAACATTGGAGTCATTTTATTGCACATCCGAACACTGTTAGAGACATTTTAGGCAACATTAAATGACCTAAATTTTAAGGTATTTTATTTATTATTTATATATCTATATAAGAGAGCTAATTTGTACTTCTTCTAGAGTGCTGTATAATTACATTTATGGTTTTTTTTTTGTTTTTGCTGTCACAAAGATAGATACGTACGGGTGGAGACTCCATTTAGAGTTATTATCTAAAAGGAAACATTCACTGCTTTTAGGTTTTCAGTATATTTAGCATACTGTCTTTGGCCTGTGAATGGATGACTGAGTTTCCTAATTGATGGCCCATCGCTAGATGCGAATTGCACTTTGAAGTCCATAGACGGTGGCTCTCTGTTGAACAAACATCAATATACTGTAGCTGCAAGGCACAAACTGAAGGAAGAAGGCATTGTTAAGAAGCAGTCTCAGACTGGTTCAAGTGCTGCACAACAGAAAATAGGTCAGAAAGTGCTTGAGCTTTTTGTCTCATCTGAAAGCATGCTGGTACGCTGCAGAGATCACTTGAGATAATGATTTGAAGAAGGACGCTGTGTGGCTGAAAGGGTCAAGCCCTTTTTGCTGCCTGTAAACAGCTGACACAGACAAAAGACAGTATATGGATTCACTGGTTTGTGGTTTCTAGTACCTAACACAGCCCAGGAGGCCCAGATGTTCTTTATAGTCATATACTGCAGATTTATTTAACTCAGTGACAGACGTAGACCTGTTTCCCAGCCAATGCAAACTCAAAACCTCCATGTTTGCCACTAAATCCTTCACACCGGTCCTCCAAGCTACTATAAATTAAATTCAGCACCTTCTAGAACTTTACATTAAAAAAGTTTACCCACTCTTGCCATTACTGTAAAACACCCTGAAATGTTGATTTAACAGTAGCTTAACACAACCAGAGTACTGCAAAGAAGAAACTGAGCAATTAAATGAGAGTATGACATTCATTTCTGAAAAAGAAATATCCCTGCTATTTGTCATTTTGTCCTTTTAGTCGTGAACTGTTGAGTTTCAGTAAGCCGTTGTAACTTCTCCATCAATGACTCTCTAACTGTCTGTGTTTTCCGTCTGTTTCCCTGTCAGCACACGCTGCCTGTTTGTCTAAGAGTGTTTCTATCTATGGTCGTGTCAGGTTTTCCTGCTATTTGCCCCCGTTCTAATGCTCGCCTCTATACAAGTAATTAGCATGCTGTGAGACAGACTGACATCATGTTTGACAATGCTGACAGACATGAGTAATACAACACACTCAACCAGATTATGATTTTAAAAAAACGTTTGCCATAGTTAAAACATGGAGGAGTGTAAAAATAATTCACAGAGGCAGACGTAGGTTCAGCTACTCTGACAACTTTTTCAGAAGCTGCTCGAAGCAAAAGATAAGTCTCGAATTTACCTCCTTCGTGAACTGTGGTCAGTGTGGTCAGAGAAGTACAGATTAAATATGTTTGCAGAAGTAAAAGTGGCAAAACAAAAGTTAGCGTTAGTATGTAGGTATGAGGTTGGCTGTGGTTTTTCATAACTGATGATAATATCACACTAACATCCTTTAAAAGCAACAAACTGATAACATTTTACACACACAAAGACAGTACTTATACAAACTAAAAATTCAAGGCACAATACCTAATTACACTTATTTGATATTTGAATCTAATAAAATGTATATTTATGTTTTTGTATGTGCAACTGTGTGAGAAAAAGTACCACTCTGTTTGTACAAGTTTAAAAAGAAAACTCATTTGCTTCAACACCTATATTCCTTTTGAGACACTTTAGATGTTTTATGTTAAATTTATCTTTTCATTGTTACAAGCAGCAGAATATGGCATGCGTAAAAAAATAAATATTGCTTCCGAGAAGAACCAATCCTCTCCTCCCTTCCCCCACCCACACATCACCAGCACCTATTAAAACTTATCTTTCTTTAATCAATTGTTAAATGTCATAGACAATCATCATTTAACACTGTCTTCCTGTGTGATTCTTTTTAATCTGGCTGTAAATAGGCAGCCCTGTCTATCACTTCAGTTTCTGCCGCACACCAGAGACTTAAGGTGTTTCAACAATAGCTCGTGAAAAAACAAAAACAAAGAAGCATCTTTTTTTCTCCTCCTCATCTCAAATCCCCAGAGAACACCAAAGGTATGAAAAGTGAAGAAAGGAGGAAATAAATCCAGGCGATGATGAATAATTTGAATGTAGAAATGAAGCTGTTTCAGGAGTGAGTGAGATACCGCACAAGGAGCAGCCATGGGAGCGTACAATTAGGTCACCCAAAATAAAACGCTATCCTCCAGAAAGTCTTTCTTGAGTTGTCAATTCATATATTTCACTGCCAACAGTTCTTGATTTGGCTGTGAAGTGAGAGGGCGAAAGAAAGAGAGTGAAGGTCTTTTGAGAGAGACAGCTCAGGACCACGCATATTTCATAATTGATGTAAAAATGGGACTTTTCATTTAAAGTCAGCGACTATCCTTCTCAGGAGGGACAACAGCCAGAGCCATATTGTCTAGCATGTGTTAAGGAGCATGACGTGTTTCTGCAACAATACCTGCTGTTCTCTGAGTTCATGAAAGGCAGAGACATTGTTCGCTCTCAGTGGCTGCGTATTAGATTTAATGACAGTCAAAAGAGCCCTAGCCATGGAGCACGAGTGTAGTACCGACGCCACCTCATGTACCGGAGCGCTAACAAAACTTTGGGGCGGTGGAAAGTTTAAAGCGTCAGTGCGATGACAAAAGTCAACAAACAGCCCCAGCCAGCCAGCATCTCTCTCTCTCTCTCTCACTCACTCTTTCTCAGTCTCTCTCTCTCTCTTTCTCTCTCCACAACACCCAACAGGAAGGCGAGACTCCGAGAGCACGATACGGCACGCCCCAGGTGACAGATATGTCACACCACCTAAACCCTGTGGCACAATTATACCTCTGTCGCTCTGAAGGGAGAGGGAGGAAGGGGGCTGGGAGAAGGGGGTGGTTGGTGGGGAGGAGATGGTTGGTACAGAGCAGAGTGAGTGAGTGAGAGGAGAAGTGGAGGGTGTGGGTTGGTGGTGCTGGTGGATGCTTTACTCCTGGCTTATTCAAAGAGACAGCCCAAGGGATGCCTCGCTCTTCTAACAAAGCACTTCTTTTTTTTTTTTTTTTTTTTTTTTTGCCTTTTTTTTTTCTTGAGTATTGCTGGGTCAGTCAAA
Organism: Miichthys miiuy; assembly: GCA_036365135.1. Classification (NCBI taxonomy): domain Eukaryota; kingdom Metazoa; phylum Chordata; class Actinopteri; family Sciaenidae; genus Miichthys; species Miichthys miiuy. The sequence continues at coordinate 49,684 of JAAROE010000208.1, read as the reverse complement.
TCCTCTGGGCCCCAGTCTTCCTCACAGCCATTTGAGGATGCCTCAGAAATCTTTTTCAGACATTGGGCCTGTTTCCACTGCTGATGTTTCAAATGAATAATCCAGTCCTGCTGTGCCATGCAGAGGGTTACTTGGGGAGTGAGGATAGATGGCAGTTTAATGTCAAACTTGAGGGAGTGTCATTTAATTACTGTAGTCAACTGCACAGTGGTGACAGTTGGTTTCAGTTGCTTTAGGTAATTTTTGTAAAATCGATGAGCTTTTCTTTGGCTGAAACTTGGAAAAAAGCTAATAAAAATATATACCCAACAATATTACATTTCTATTCACAAACACACAGTTTATATTAGCTCCTTCTGACATGTGATGACTTGAGAGTGCCTAATACGGGCCCACGGCTTTAACAATGCATGAGTGAGGGAAAGAGAGGGGACGTGCTCGCACTCCAACTAGGTCAAACTGTCTAAGGAACAAAACAGAACAGACCTCAAGTTTATGGAAATCATTACAGGAAAACAAACTTGTCACCGCTTGACACCCTTGACTGTTTTGCTTTCCAAGCAAGAGAACGATAATAATAATAAAAAAATAAAAAAATCTCCATTGCAAATTAGCCTTATGGTTGTGAAGTTTTCTGCCGTTTGAAATGCATATCAAAAAGCCAAACAACTTACCTTGTCGTTGACATCGGGGACAGGAGAAGAAAAAGCGCTTTTCTTCGAGCTGGTTTCGATTGTATACACAAGCCCCACAAAGGAAGATAAACCAGAGGCACACATTCATAAAATATACATTTGCTTCTTTGTCTTTCGTTAAGATCTTCAACAAATAGTGCTGATGCAAGAAGGACAAAGAGAGAAAGGTTACGGGTGTTTGAAAATGGAATTGCAGCAGCATGACTTAACCCCTGTCTCACTGTACTTTCTTTATGAATTAGTGTTAATCATGAAAAGACTCATGTATTCTTAAAGAAGCTTTAAGGGCATTTCCAGCACTGTTTATCACACTTCTTCTCAGGTTAGAAAGCAGATGACTTTAGTCTGCGCTGCTGCTAACTCTAAAACTGCTGCCTTTCTACAAGGTTTCACCACAGCGGCAGACATGCGTGGAACACTTTTGTCATTATGCTGTAATACATGTTGATTAAGTAGATATTACCCACTTCCTGGTAGTTTATTAACACCTGTCACCTGAATTTCTTCGACACTTTGCACACATAGTCACTACCCAGCGAACCATGTAGGGCACCTGCTCCTCACCTTGTCTGTCCATGCCTGCTTCTGTGGCTACGCTACGACTATGTATGTGTATGTGTGTGTGTATGATTGCCAGTACAGGAGAGAGCGGCGGGAGTGACAGCGCCCTTCCCAAGGTCACGTCCAAGGAGTCGAGCCAATTACTATGCAGATCAGAGCTGATGGCGTTTAAGGGGATTGCTCAGATGCAATCACATTAGCTGGCCAGAGAGGAATCTCCAGGCTGACCCCAATCACAGGGGCTACAGCGCCGGGGTCAGCCAGGATGGAGGACTGCCGCCCATGTTTTCTTTTCACAAAACACTTTTTCCTTATCTCGAGCAGGCACGTGATTATCAAGCCAAACAACCCTCCTCCTCCACCCCGGGCTTCCTACAGACGTGCACTTGCATATCTATTTTTTTTAAAGAATGCATATGGATTGTAACACATACAGTACACAGTGGTACACAGTGTCTGTGTGGGAATTTTGGGTGTGAAATAATGCTGCTGGATGGTAGGCTGAAACATAGGCAGACACACAACCCGACAATGTTCACAGTTGACCACAGTTATCCACAAACATATATTCGCACTTTTCTTGCCATCTCTTTTCTCCCTGCACCTCTCTTTCTCTCCCACTGTCTTTCGGTGAACGCCTGTCTGTGATCCGCTGCGGTCTTGGAGGGCAGATTGCAATTTACTCTCTCCTGTGGGTGAGGTGTGTGTCCAGGTTGTAAATATGCCTCCTCTATCTCTCTCTTTTTTCTTTTCTCCCTCTGCTACACCCTTTCTCTCCTCCGCTAGTCGTTTCCCTGCTGCCCGTATGGCCAGTAATGAGACTGAGTTTGATCAGGTCGCCTCGGTGTTCCTGGAAAGATCTCACTTGAGCCACTGGCCCGTAATGGAATCTGCATCTAATGCATACATAAATCACACCTCTTTCAGGACATTTTCATATGCATAATGTCTTTCAACCCCCCCTTCCACACTCCTTCCCATTCCTCTTTCTCTCTTCCCCAATGAGCTTTGTATGGAGGGATGGGGGGGGGGTTGGGTGGTGGTGATGAAGGGAATGGCGAGATAGAGAAAAAGAGAGAGGTGATGAGCCCCCCTTTTGTGCCTTTTTTTTTTTTTTTTTTTTTTAAAGGAGAACCCGTCTGTAATTCTGTCCTGTCTATTGTGCTGACAAGACTGGCTGAGTGGTGAGATGATGCTAAGATTGGGGAGGATCTTCTTTAGGTGGCTGCTCGACATCTGTTCTCGCTGTCTGTATCCTGTGTGAATGTGTATGCGTGTGAAAGACGGACTGAGAGAGAGAGAGAAAGAAAGAAAGAAACTGAAAGAGAGAGAATAAATAATAATAGCTAAAAAGAGCAGAGAATTTGTCAAATCTGCACATGGCTTGGACTTTGGGTAGACTTGGGAAGGACAGTCGCTACGGCCTCTCTCTCCCTCTCAGTCTTTCTACCTCTTTTCTTTCTCCTCTGAGGCTTTGTTATGTTAATGCACACGGATGTGGCAGATTCACAGTGATTTTTCATCTGCGGTGACGAGATAAAAGGCGAGTGACGAGGTGTCGCGATCGTCCTCACTGTTCGCCTCTCAGTCACTAACAAGCTTCTGCATTGTACCTCCGCCATTTTCCACGTGCTCCATTTGCATCTGCAAGCCTCCACTTCATCCTCCCTCCTAAAAGTTTATGCCTTCGTTAGGGCCACGTAGGTGTGAGATTAAAATGTTGGGCACACTTTCATTTTCATAGCGTAGTGACGGCAAGAGTGTGTGCATTTGTATGTGTGTGGCTGCTTGTGTGTGTCTTGTGCAGGGCACATGTGCATCTGTGCGTGCTGTAAAGGAGATATTACCATACAGCATCTATGCTAGTGAATGTTATTTATTTATTTGAGTGCCTCCTAAGTACATGGCACTTTTTCCCCCGTAGGTGCTCTGCATCTCTTTAGGTGATACAAGCTGCCATATCAGCACAGGCTAACCCATTCTTAATCACATTTGCATTTTTATTTTGAGATATTCCTCAAACGTTTGCATTATTGAGGATTTATGATGAGCTCTTCGCCTGATCCTCCATCAACTTCACTCATAAAGAAGGTTCTCCATAACTCATAGGCGAGTGGAATATGCTGTCCCCCTGAAGTAATTAGATAGCAGAATTCTGATATGGAAAGTTTGAATAAATCACTTTGTTTATGAGTGCTGAGGCCTTGAGAACAGGGAACCCTATTCACACCATGCAAGGAGGGGGAAAAGATCCCAGTGTGTTTTTGATACAGTGCACAGTGTACAGTGATTTTGATCTCTAAACATTGTGTAGAAGATAATTCTGGTTTAACACATCTTGAGTTCATTTTTGTAGTTTAGGTCATTGTTTTTATCGCTTATGATTACACAGCAGAAATCGCTAACAGGGTCCAAAAGGTCAAAGCAAGCAGACTGGTTGTAAACAAGTAAACGTCTTGTCTTTATCGAAACCACATTTGGGGGTAAAACTGAAAGTGCGTGCACAGGAAATTTTGTGCAGGAAAAACCCAGTGTGCAGTAAGTATGGTAAGTTAAAGTTAAATCAGGAAGTTGGTCTGTGGACTGCAAAGTGCAAGGTTCTGCACCCATTTTGATGTAGTGGCCACAGTTGGAATTGCACCACTGGCCCCCCAAAAAGACTTTTGTTACAACAAAAACTGCTGTAAAACAATTAATTGTTGTTGTTTTTTTAGCGTCATAAAAACTACAACATACTCTTTGTATAATCAGAGTTTGACCTATTAAGTCCAATAATAAAAAAAAAGTCCTAAAGAGTCTTATCAGTAAATTGTTTTATGCTTTTCATTTGTGTGAGGAGTCAGCAGAAAGTTAGCTGGCTCAGCCAGAGAACTCTAATGTATGTGCTCTATTAGCATAAAAATGTAGAAGCCCAGGGAACACTGGGAAACTTTTTCAGTGTATGAAATGAACAGGTCGCCTGATGATGTCATCAGCGTTATTTTAACTTGACCTTGAGCCTCCAAGTTCATAACTGGAAGCCTGTGTTACAAACACAGGGGTATGTGTCTAAAAGATGCAGGTGTTCACTAGACACAGGGGAGGTCAGCTTGCATTATGGGAAATGTAGGATGTATGAGTATTTGGAGCTTGACAGAAAGAGGCCAGAGTACCACTTTAGAGAGTATCCAGTCTTGTCCTTGACCCTTGTTATCTTTTCTTAATAAGTTTGGCTTATCTGTTTCATGTCTGACCTCTTTTTACGTCCCAGCATTTTCAGGTCTTGGCATTTAACTGTGAGTACAATGTTATAACACAAAGCATGTTTTTCATGGAAGTATGCAAAACTGATGCAGCCCATACTTTGAAATTACATTTACATTACATTACATTTAGTCATTTAGCTGACGCTTTTATCCAAAGCGACTTTCAGAGAAGGAACAATCAAGGTACAGTGTGATAAGAAAGCGTAAGTGCAGCAATAAGTGCTGTGACAATTCTTAAAGGGGTACATTTAGCATGTCTAGTTGTTGGTATTGCAATAATAAAGAAATAATATGAATACTTTATAAGCACTTGTGTGTGTTTGCCATTTAAACATCTAGTAATGTTCATACTTTGGGACAATGACCTGAAGCAGGTGAATACTACTGTCTAATTCTCTCTCTCCCTTTTCTGTAAAATTCAAATGATGTTCTCTCCAATGCAAAATGAGTGTTTTTGGCAAATCTATGGGAAATGAATCAAGCCGAGTTTTATTAAAAGGGATTTGAATATTCAAATGAACGCTTGACTGATCTTTTGTTTAAGCCCTCTTCCTGTCACCAGTTATTAGCTGAAGAGGGTGAAAAGTTTCATATTTTGGTGAATTTCACATTGGATTTACACTGAGAGGATTTTATTAAACCATTATTTACATTGACTCATTTCCATTTTGGTTCCCTACAGAAAGTTCAAGCTTGACATTTTTGAACAAACTTCTGTGTTTTTTCTTATTAGCTTTTATTATAGATTTGCGATGATCGTCAGTAAAAATAGGATTCCTATTCACTGTTTACCAAGATATAATTGGCTATCTGGAATAGAGAGGTATTTGGTGTGGGGATGAACTTTGGGGATGAAACAGAAATTACTGCCTCAGTGCCTCTGCCTAACTGTAGGTAGTTATTCTACAAATAGAAATCTCTGCCTCGTGATAATTACTGCCACACACTCTCGTAGAGTGATGCAATATGAATGTGTGAAGCCATTGTACGTGGGGATCAAAATAATGACATGTCGACCCATGAGAGGAAAGGATTAAAAATGAGATGGATTGTTTTTTTTGCATGAAAAGCAGTTCAGTGATGTTGAACAAGAGGAATTCGGTGCAGTGATTCAAAAGGACAACTTGCCCTCTGTGTGAGGCGTTAAACAAACCAAGTAATAGTGGCAGACTTCCCATTAATTAAGCTTGAAGGATTCAGTTTCAATCCTCCATTTGTTGATGGGGAATTGCATACTTCACAGCCTCTGCCCCTTTGATGGTAGTTTTGGGACCAACAAATTGATTGATGGATAGCTATTTGCATGTATCTTAAAATGCATCTTTTTCTCCCCATTTTTATTGGAAATAATGGAATGGAAGTAAGTGTGTGTAGGTGTGGCTGGCTGTGTGTGTGTGTGTGTGTGTGGGGCTTGTTAAGCAGAATTCATTTTCCACCAGATCATAATGCAATCATAGCTGGCCTGCTTTATTGTGCCAGTCAGCACATGCACACACACACACACACACTCACAAATACATCTTACTCTGTTTAGGATTTGATTTTATTATTCCATCTCACTGTGTCCTATTCAAGCATGCACAACAGCCAGACATTCCTATTTATTTATTCTCAGACTTTTATAATCAGCCATATCAAGCATGTGCAACGCTCTTACACACTTCCTTCATGTGTTATGTGAATCACATCGAGTTAAAGTAAAGTATCACTTTGTTGCTGGCACAAAAGCAAGGCTCGATTACATGTTGGCCTGCTGTAAGAAAATTGAAACCCTCTGTAATCCCACCTTAAGGAAATTACTTTGATTTCCATGTTCATGGCAATTTCATTATTGATGAGGCAAAGTGAATTGGCAGAGGTGGTGTCCAAAGACCTACATTAAGTGCAATATTCAAATTGTCCCTCTCTCAGTATGAGCTGTGACCTTCGGTGCCATGAAAGCCCAGCCTTATAACCAAGGCAGTTAGTTTGCCTAAGGCATATGAGATATAAGCATATGTATATTGATATATTGAGGTAGTTCGTCCCTCGGCAATGCAATGAAGCGGGATATATATTTATATCTAGGTGTCCGGTGGACGCAGTGCCTGTGTCCGCTGATGAGAATGGGTATCTGGCTCCACAGCATGTGGGTGAATTTACTCGAGGTAGTGTATGCAGGGGTTTCAATCTCCCTGCAAACCATTTGAATATAGGCCGCTGATTTATTACCTTATTTGGTCTGTCTTCTGTATGCAAATGCATTAGTGGGGGGCGGCTGGCAGTAGGGTTGAGGGTGGCGGCAGCGGTGGTTCTGGTGGTGGTGGCGGTGGGGGGGCACACTTTGGTTGTATGCATAATGAGATTCCCAGGGTCATCCCTCCGGTGTGTCAGGGACCCGTAGTGAAGAAAGCCTCCAGGGGATGTAGAAGAAGATGGGAGGAGGAGGAGGAGGGGAAGAGGTGTTAGAGCTGGTGTGAGCTAAGGGGGAGGTTGCAGGGGAATGGTCCCCACTAGTCAAGGTCCCCAGGTGCCCTCCTACCCCACCACCTCCACCCCTTACCCCTCCTTCCTAAACTCCTGGCAGTTCCTCAGCCTATGTGCTGCCAGCTCAGCCTGCCCCCGCTATGCAACCTAGCTTGCGCTAAGTGTCTGCTGTGGCTCTTGGCTCTGTGGAAGTGCATTAGTCCTCATGACAATGTACCCCCACCCCCACCCCATGCCAATTATGGATCTGATCTGTGTGTTTAATAATTGCCCTCTTCAGACGCATTCAATTGTGTCCAAATGGGAGTGGAATTGATTTTTTGTAGGATATTAGCCGATTACTTTGAGTGCCCCCCTAATTTGAATCGATTTGAATAATGGTTATTCATGTGATCTTTGCCTTTGCTACTGTGCTGCAACGACACACCCTCAAGGTGCAGCACCGCCACTGTGATAAGTACACTGTATACACAAGTGTTGGCATGCTTGCAGGATTTGATATTACACGTTCTTTCATAACCTGAGAAAATGTAAAATGATTAATACATTAGAGGAAAGAAAGGAGAATGCAAGGGCATGGATTAAAAATATTAAGACTCATCCGTTTAGCAAGACATCAAAATGTTCATTTTTATCATCAGTGAAGCCAGATTTGAGAGCGCCCTTTTCTTGTTCCTTAAATGAAACTCTATCAGGACGGACCTTTTGATTTGTTGTTGCTTAAAGTGTAAAATAGATATATGGCTTTCATTTGCATGCGTACATGTGATTTTCACATGAATAAACCCACTTGATCAGAATGAAAATTTATGAAAAGATGTCCCACCACAATCCGCCTTTGCTGGAGCATATATGCAAAGTGCAGACCTGGGTGCTCTCATCCGTAGCTGAGTGAATGCTGCCCCGGCCATCATATGTGTCTCAAAGAGAACTGGGGGACAGTGATTTACCCCCCCCACCACCACCGCACACAATAGATAGACAATAGGCCTGTCTGACACTTAAAATATTAAAGAGTGGAATATGCACCGCTACGTTGATCTTCACTATCAATATTTAACATCCTCTTATGCATGTATGCTGAGTTGTCCAATTTCATTAAGGCCATTTGTCATCCTGGAGGGCACTGGTCTTGGGCCCAGGAGCCCAGGGACAAAACAAGGGGGCTTGTGTCACCAGCACCCATGTGGGAAGTGATCTTCCTTCTTTACTGTATATACAGGCAACAAACAAACAAGTCTATTGTTTCATTCACTGACACTGGTTCACTTGTTAAGTACATGAAGTGTGTTGAGTGTTTGACACAGCTTCAGTGTTGGATGTGGTTTAACACGTTGTCCAAAATAAAAAATATTTATTTTGGACTATTTGAAAATTGCTGCACGCCTCCTCTCAATGCATGTACATAAGCATGTGTTTTCAGATCTGTCAAAGCTTTGAGTAAATCAGCGAAAAGGTTTTCATTTACTCAGAATTACACTTTGAATGTCATTGTGTGGGTACATGTTCCTTTTTTGTCATTATAGAGAAAAAGTATGAGTTCATAAGAGAAAGGTGCGAGGAAGTATATAACCACAAATTGTGCATTCATCAGTTTGTGTCTATTCTGTGGGCGTCGCTCTGAGCACGTTGACTAAGACAACGTGGTATACATGGAGCTCTATTTTGCTCCCGCACATTTGGCTCGTGTTTATCACATTTCCTCTAACAATACATCTCGATTCCTAAAGGCACAGAATCTCAAATGTGACATTTTAACAACCCTTATTCCTTTCACGCTGCACCATTTCCGTTTTGCACTTTAGTGTCATTTTCATTCCAAACCTGAATTACCAATTTGTCTTTGTGGCACGGGCAATTTACATGCATCCGTTTCAGTTTTTTTTATATGCAAAATGCACTAAAGTGTAGCATTTTTCCCATCACAAGGATATTTTCCCGGGCCTAATTTCATGGTTTTGATGGTGAGTGAGTCTGTCTCGGAGGAACTGTACCTCTTGTTCTCATAGCTCCTGGGTGACGTCTTGATGACAAGTGTCTTTAATATGCATGGAGAATGGCAGGTCCACATTTTGTCCCCACAGTTTTGCATGTTGAGGGTTGCCCAGTGTTAAGGCTGCGGTTACTGTAGGAGACGAATGTCAGTTACCATTCAGAAAGAGAACCTGGCTTTTTATGATTATTGCCTCTGTGTTCCACCATTAAAAACAGAGTTGGGGGGAATTGTCCGTTCTGCATTTTTGGCTTGCTGCGTTGTGGCTCTGTTCCAGTAGGAAGGGTTGCACAGACGTTTCCCTCTTATGAAGGAGGTGAAGTGATCCCATGCCAAAGCCTAGAGGCCTGTGTCCTACCATTGCCACAGCCAGACTTAAATGGAATCAGAGGGCTTGTTTGCTTTCAAAAACACAAAACCATGTTTATCAGGTTTGTAGAGACAACAAAGACTTGAAGCTCTACAGAACTGACAGATTTCCCACTGAGCTTCAACACTGTAGAGTCTGAAAGAAATATCGGCAGATATTATTCAGAGCTTGCAATGACTTGAGATTTGTTGACATGGAAGTAGAGCCGTTAATATCATTGCAGGAGCAGGTGTCTCCTACACCTGCGATCTCAAACCACTGAGGGTTTGAATCCAGTGCACAGCCTTGTCTCCCTCTGTACTGAATTGTTAGCTGATCAAAGAAGTATATGAATATGTAAAACTCTGAAAAGTGACTATCAAAAACTGTAGCTGCTGATCTTTGATGCACAAGACGTTCAGTTACACTGATGCTACTGATCTATTTATTGCAGTTGGATTTGCATTTTGCTTTCTCACTTGTAGTTTCAGTTGTAACATTTTTACCACTATTGCCATCACTATTCAAATTACTACTACTACCTCTACTCTACAACTTCTTCTACTATCACAGGTTATACTATTGCCATTGCTGCTTCTGCTGGTAAAATTGCTACAGCTAAAGAATGACAAAACAACAACAACAGCAAATCATATCTAAATTCAACCGTGTATTTGACACGAAGATTACATTCTTACAATAAACAACTAAACTAGTTAGTTTTAAATCCATTCATAGTTTTTTTTTTCAACTTATAACTGTTCAAATTATTTCACTTATACCATGAAATGTTCTTGCCGTGCACTAAACCTGAAATGTTGTTTTAATTTTATTTAACCAGGGGGTCTCTTTAGACAGATTATCTCTTTCACAACAGAGGCCATTGGCAAAATGACAGTGAAGAGTAACTAACACGCAGTCACATAAAAAATAATTTACAGCATTCACTGTACTGTACAGCACAATAACACAGGCCCTGAGAGACGTAACAGGGAGACACACAAGGAGTGAGTTTGGCTTTTTTAAAATAAAAGTGTGCTTTATATTAGTCAGGGTGGCTGTGTGTTGAATTAATGAATTCTAACACTCGGTGGAAAGAGTAAGCTCCACACGTTGTACAAATGACTAAAACAAGTTACTTTTGATGAAAAGTGACTTTAGGGTGTCGTTAATACACATGTGACAATCCAAGAAAGGTAACAGATTATTTTGTGTATTTTAAAGTGAGTGCGAATACAGTGTGATTTTTTTTTTACTTTAAGCAAACTGATTGATTTTGATAAAGTAAACATATTCTTGTAACCAATCTTCACTTCTTCCTACACAGGGTTTGTTTAGAGACAAAGATCTACATCTTGAAATAGAGCTGCACTCCAGCAGTATATAGAACATGACATGATTGTAGCATGCAAGTATGTTAAGGCACTGAGATGTCGCTTCTTAGGATTGTTGTCTAGTGGATGTTAATTTAATGTTTGGCTGAATTCAGAAAACAATTAAGATCTTGTTTGTTTTTTTCTTTCTTTGTTCACAGTCTTTTTTTTTTTTCACCTCTCGCCTCTCCATGTGTCATTTCTCACCTGAATGATGCTCTCTGCAGTCCATCCAAACACACTTACACACATATCACATCAAACACACACACACATACACTTTCACCACCAACCTCTTGCCTTTCTCTCACACTCACATGCACACACACCTCTGGTGGCCATATCCGCCACACTTCTTACTGGCGCTAATCAATCTTACAATACATTCATCATCAGCACCCCACCGCAGGCTCCGTCCTGCTGAGTGAAATCTCATTTAGGCCTCTTTGGATGTTTCACTGCACTGGAAATACGCAATTACATCACGGACATGGGGGGACCGGGCATAGCAGGGAGCAGCCACTGACAATTAGACACCAAACAGAGCAGGTGTGAACTGTACTGCACACCACAGAAGAAAAAGACTGTATTAGAAACTATATCTATCTATCTATCTATCTATCTATCTATCTATCTATCTATCTATCTATCTATCTATCTATCTATCTATCTATCTATCTATCTATCTATCTATCTATCTATCTATCTATCTATCTATCTATCTATCTATCTATCTCAAACAAAAGTCCTGTATTAGCAAATCTTAATAGCGCAATGTAGTTAACAAAGTTAGTTTTCAAAAGAGAAGAAAGGGCCCCTGTGAGTGCTATACTTTTATATATCATATTATTTAATTATCATTATGGTAAGCAGTATTTTAATGTTGTAGCATTTGGAGGTGGAGCTCATTTTAACTACTTGTTTGGTAGTTTAGTGTGTAACAATGCATCATGTTTTATATACTAATCATATTTTGTGTGCAAAATCTTAATCTACAAAGCAACAACTAGAGCTGTGGTATAATAAATGTAGAGGACAAAAAAGTACAACATTTCCAAAATAGTTGCCTCTGAAAGCGTGGAGGAGAAGTGTACCTTACAAGGAAAACACTCAAGTGAAGTACAGTACAGTACTTGAATACATGTACTTTGTTACATTCTATCACTGGTTATTCATCAGAGATCAGGTGGGGAGTTTTTGCCTTTATTTGATAGGGCACAGAGCAAGGGGACAACACGCAGCAAAGGACCACACGCCACATGGTTCACTGCAGCAAGGACCCAGCCTTTCATACATGGGCCGCATGATCTACCAGTTGAGCTACCAGGGTGCCCCTTTTAAAATTAGCATTGAATTAAAATGTATGCAATTAAATAAGTGATATGATGAAAATAGAATAATATTTGCTAATTTAGTGAGCTAATTGGTCTGAAATCTTTAGAGCATTCTCTGCAACGCTTGATTAACACATGCAACCTGACCGTATATATTTTGGTGTGCCATTCAGTTCACAGCTTACTCAAAGCCAAAAAACTCACACACTTAAAGAACAAGCTTTTTCTAGTTAAGTAGCGGCATGATGAGTTGATAAATACTCCTTGCACTTTGAAAGAGTTCAGATTTTGCTAAAGGATGAACTTCAATAATTTCACAACATCCAGCAACGTCTACAGTCTTTTGTCAAGTCAAGTCATATTATTTGTTTTACTCAAAAATCTTTTTTCATACCGAACTGACTTTTAGTAATGTAAAAGTGTGTGTGTGTGTGTGTGTGTGTGTGTGTGTGTGTGTGTGTGTGTGTGTGTGTGTGTGTGTGTGTGTGTGTGTGTGCGTGGCATCAGGAGGATGGAGGGGGAATTACAGGTAACGCTTCGTTAATGTGCTCCTTTTAATGCTGTAAACAAACCATTAATGTCTCTCTAATGTCATGATACTGTATGTTCCTAATAAAACATATCTGATGAGGGAACAATCTTTGAGTAATTATAACATAAGAGATGTTGCACAGTATGACAGTCAGCACAGCTGGTAGGCAGTGAGACGAGACACATAGGTTCATTCATTAATTATCACTTTTTCACCCACTCAGCTCAAGAAAATATAATCGATACATTCTCACTATGATTGTGATAAAGCTTGACTCTAACGTGACAGAGGATGACAAGGTCCCTTTGCCTTCTGACAATGAGAGGGCCGGTGTCCTTCAGATATGTTTGTGTGCATGAGAAAGAGTGTGTATCTGCCTGTCTATGTATGTGTGTGTGTGTGTGTGTAAATTAGCGTGCATGGGATACACATGGAGAACTCTGACATATGATTGTGAATAAGCATGCAAAGCAGACATCTTTACAGTGCAGGTGTGTGTGTGCGTCCGTGCATGTGTGCATGCGTGCACGTGTGTGTGCAGGGTTCACAGGCCCAGGCTTTGACATTCACGCTACACCACCTACGCACTGGGGTCCCATCTCGGGGTCATTTACATATCTTTGAAAGACAGATTGAAAAGAAAAAGAAAGGAGGGAACGTGAGGGGTGGAGGGAGGGTGGAGAGAAAAAAGGAAAGGGGGAAAAAGAGATAGATGGGGAGAAAGAGGGTGATAGAGGAGTGAGAAAGAGGGAAAGAGAGAAAGACCAAGCCTGAAGATTACATTCCCCCCATCTAGAAAATGAGGGGAAAAGGCAGGGTGTGTAGGGGCCTACTGGGAGGATCCTTATTCATATTTGTGTGTGAATTGTTTATCACGGTGACAGAAGCGTGCCAGGGCTGAGATAAAGGCAGCGCTCCATCACGGGCTGTGACAGCGGGAGGACACGCCGCGCACTCACCGCAGCAGCCCCAGAAATATTATTAATAGATGCTGACTTGATTTGCCACGATTGCAGCGTCTTGGCACCGCTTGATTGTGGCCTGTGAAGTTCCGTCCAAAGGGAAGCTATTTTTCATGAAGTGACAGAAGTCTTCGCGATTTCTATCCCCCTCCCACCACTACCACCACCACCATCCTCCTTCCTTCCTCCTATCCCCCTCCTTCCCTCCTGCCTTCTTCCCTTCAGTTGAGCAGTTGCATCTCTTTCCAAGGAGTTGATATGCAAGGCTGCTTATTATGAGAGCGGTGTCAGATTTAGAGAAAAAAAGCCAGGCAGGGAGCAGGAGAAATAGTCTCTCCTTTGATGGGATGGCCTGTGAGATGGCCTGTAGATGATATCTGGTGTGTGTGTGTGTGTGTGTTGGTGTGTGAGGCCATATAAGAGCGTGCATGTGAGCGTGCCAAGCATGCATAAACTTCAGTAGTTTCAAGCAATATCACAGCTTTAAGAATATTGGAAAATTTGTTATCACATGTGCACATACATAAATTCATAAGTTCACACAAGGCTGGTAAACACAGGGTTGTTGTTTTTTCTTTTTTTTATATATACACACGTCAACAGCGGTGATGATGCACACATTAGACGCCCCTTCCTCACAGTGAGGCTCGGATAAAGGCAGAGCAATTTAAAGTACAGAGCAGGAAGCTCAAAAATCCTTTCCATATTGACAACATGTGATGTTTCTCCTTGAACACATTCACCCTCATTCGACACAATATCTCAGCTCGCATTGTGGGAGGCTTTCGCTTTTCCTCTCCATTTAAACCACACACTGGGTGTATACTTGTGCAACCATGAGAGGGCATTGCAGTCCCAGATGTGTGAGGAAAGTGTGAATAAACTTGGGTTTTTTTTTTTTTTTTTTGCTGTCAAAGTTCAGCTTATACACACATTGTCTTTGACAAATGGGTTTGCAACTCTGATTTGAATTTCAATCCCGGGCCACCAACAAGTTTCACAGGCCTCCTCCCCCCCTAAGTGCCGAATAGTACGAAAAAGATCAGTGAGGATATTTGACAATGAAATAGAGACAGAAACCTTTGTATAGAACAGTGTAATCTCAAACCGCAGACAAGCCTCGCTAAGGAGAGTTGAAAGCTGGTGAGCACAGTAACTTCACATCTGTAGACCGCCGTCATAACGGCAGGGCCGCCTCACCCTCTCTGACCTTGTTTGCTTACAGACTTATCAAAACGACCATGAGATCAGTACGTGGCGGAGTTTCTCAGGTCTGTCTTTGTCGCCACACACACACACCTGCGCTTGGTAACCACAGGCTCTGTCCTCATTGGCGTGGAGACGGGAAGGAGCTGCGGTCACACACACATACATACACACACACACAAACATACATTGCAGCGGAGTGCTGTGCTGGTGGGGCCTCACCTTGTACAGGATGTGCGCTTGTACAGGCCTTATCTCGGTGTGCTGCACTGCTACTGCAGCCCAGAGGCCACAGTGTGGGTGTGACACCTGCCAGGAGAGGAGGAGAGAGAGAGAGAGAGAGAGAGAGAGAGGGGGAGTCGACAGAACAAACTGAGAGATGAAGAGAGAGATAACTCTTCACCTTCTACTTTTAGGAAGCTGCATTCGTGATTTGACTCTTTCAGTCGTAGTCTTTCTCATACAGTGTATTTCAGAAGAAATTTGTTTTGGGTGACACACACCAAACACCCTGATTCCACAGCCGTTGACTGGTTGCCACCCATGTTGCCCTGAACTATGATTTATCCCAGCTGCAGCTTCATACGCACACAGAAACATTTCTCCTCACTGTATTCCACACATGCATTACTTTGAAAACTGCAGGAGATCTTATTCAGTCTCCTGACAAATAGTCAATGTTCAGTATTGGCTGACAAATTAATTCCAATAATATTCAAATACAGCGGCAGCAGCGGCGGCAGCAGCAGGTCATCTTTATTCAGCATTATGCTTTCTGCACTGAACATTGTTTATTCAATCTGCAACCGTGCCGGCCGCCGTCTACTTTGGAGTGTTCTGTTTTTCGAGCAATCTATTTCTGATATTGCTCTATTTTCCTGAGACAGAGTGATATTTTCACACTGGCCTGGTAATTACACAGCCCTTAATGGAATCACTGTGCCGCCACCCCTACCTCCCGTGATTTGAATAAACGCATTCAATTAAATCAAACCTGGAATACTGCTTTTAATTGAAAGGGAATTATCCTCTATATGATTTCAGAAACGATCTCTGGGGAGGTAGTGGTGCTTTTCAACAACTCACCAATTAGACACTTGTCTCTTAAATGGAAACTACCTCCAAAGGAAATGCCCGCATTAGGGCTTAATGATTTGGGCACTTACCAATTACGGTAGCAATGAATTTCTTTTCTTAAAACAAGACATCATTTTATGGATTCATAAAAGCTGCAGTTCTGTATACTGTTGAAGCGATGGAGGAAGACTAGTGAAAAGAAAAGGCAGTGCAGTTACACCATGTATTCTGTCAAATGTTACTTATTTAATATGACATTTTTTGGTAAGAAGATGAAAGCATATATTAAAATAAGTTAAAGTTTGAGCTATTTCCAAAACTACATTTGAACATTTTAAATGATCATGTAAAAGTTACTAGATTAAAACTGATGAAAAACTTAATGAGGTTTGGTGCCTAAATCAACATTTGAAAAATGAATTTCTCTAATATAATTCTGTGATTTCATTTATTCACTGGGGATCACAAATCTGTGGGCCAATGAGTTTTTATTTCACGTTAAGTCTTTTATGACTGTGATCAAGAATGTTATCCATTTAGTGCAGCCATAATATTGACAAAAGAGGGCAGCAGGCTGCTTCTGACCGGGCCAGACCCTCTCTGTTTCAGAAAAGACGAGACTTGGCCAGAGAAAATCTGGGCCTGGTTTTGCTCACTGAATAGGGCCTGCCTGTCTGCTTGCCTGCCTCCTTGGCTGCCTGTCTGTGTGAGTGACTGCGAGATTGGTTTATTTTAGTTCATCATCTCCCTCATCAATCTTTTACATGGGACTGGGTCAGCAAAGATGACAAAAGTGAATCGCTTATGTGGTCTAAAGTTTCTGGCAGCGACTCGGTGTGAGTAAACACAAAAGACTTGCTCTTCCCTACCCCCACTCCAAAACCCCACACACCCCACACCCCATCCCCATCACACCCCCACCACCACCACCACTCACCCTTTTCCAAAGATATATGAAGGCAATGTGTGGATCTGGTTGGCTTTGTGAACTAGGTGCCAGACCACATCTGAGAAACTGTGCTGAGGAGCAGATTGCATGGTGACGTCTTTCTCTCTCTCCTGTTCTTCTTTCTCTTCTTGAACTCTTCTTCTTGCACTCTTACACTTTCTGTCTTCTCCTCCCACGAGGTGTTGGAAGTGACCGTTGACTGACATGTTTCTCCTTTCTGCCCTGCATTGAACTCTTTCTTCCTGCAGCCCCATCCTGCAACCACATGTCCACTCCAGATTCATTCCCATTCATGTATTCTGCTGACTGGCTACTGTCCTGCAGCCCGTGTGGGTGGGGCAGTTTATGGGCTGCAGAGTGATGATGGGCGTGACAGTTCTAATCAAGAATGAGATGCAGAAAGGATGAAAAAACACAAATGGATAGATGAGCATGGAAAAAGAGGAGACTCCATTTGGCCTTTTGAATTCAAACACATGTCAGATGTTTTAAAGACTTGTCAGAGTGGAAAGAAAAAAACAGGGACAGACGGAATGAAACGCTGGGACACACTGGTTAGAGAGTGTTATTAGTGTAGCCTGAGCCTGAGTCAACTCACTGGGCTATATGAAAATGGAAACCATGTTGAAAACCTCTCCAGTACAACATCTAATAGACCAAATTCCTCACTGCTCTCATACTTTTTTCATGGAAAGCTTTGATAGAATGAGATAAGTAAGATTACATTTCTTGGCCTTTTCTCGCTCGTCATTTTGATTTTCACGAAAGTTTCACGAAACTGTCAAATTATTTTGAATTTCATTTATTATTTTTTTTTTTGGGGCGCTTTTGTCTTTATTTGACAGTCAGTGCAGCGATAGACAGGAAACATGGGGGAGAGAGGCATGCAGCAATGGTCCCCGTCAGAAGTCCAGTTATGTGGTATGCACCTCAACCGTTAGGCTAAATGAATTTAGTACAGCAAACTTTTGCATTCATTTTTTATTCAATTTAATTCAGTTGATAAATTTATTGATTCATCAGTCCAAAGGTAATTCAAGTCTTGGAATACCAGCAAATATTCACATTTTCAAGCTTAAATAAAAGAAATTCAGCATTCTTTTCTCCAATTGATTGATTGTTTTGTGTTCCATGTTTCAAGTCTCTTCATATGAATCAAAAACACTCTAAATACAGTATGAAATAACTTCATGGCATCCTCTGCTCAATCACTTTTTGTCCTCTTTATACCATTCTCCATATTTAATGTAGACATAACATTTAACATTTCTCCATTTTAACCTTTTATCCAGATTTTATCTGAGTTTTTTTTACAATACTGGAGGGCAGATCGAACATTCTGTGTCTTTATGCAAATCGTCAGGCCCTGCATACATAATGCTGAGCATTAAGTATTCTTACATAAGCATACATACATAATACCATTGTCTGTTCATGCACATTATAGTAGTCATTAACTGCCTGGAAAGAGCTCTTCTTTGCTCCTCCAGTCCTTAAAGTCTCCTCCTTTGTCGTTTGTCCTCTCCCATCCCACAGAAAATCAAATAAGAGCATAAGAGCAGAGTGAAAATATAAACCCACCAAAATAAAAAAACAAACAATCAGTCACAATTACCTAAAAATTACAGAGCATACCTCAATGATTGTATATATTTGTATGCAGTCACAGACGTTCCCAATCTGGGTTGTATAGATTAGTTTAAATTCAAATCCCAAGGTTGTGAAAAGTGGTGAAATGTACATGGTTACCCCATCTGTATCATATATTGACTTTCAAAAGTGTCACAACAATATGATAAACTTTCGAGCATTTACCTTCCATTTCCCTTGTTCAACATGATTGCCGTCCTTGTGGCTGAAAATGTAATAATTTCCATTTAATCCAGGATATGACATATAAACCTTTTGAATACTTTTAAACTGTCCCAATGCATTATGTCTCCTCCTGTTTCAGCTGGACTTTCCCTACATGACATTACAGAAAAGTCACTGGAGAAATGTTGTGTCCTCATGATGTAAAGGTTAAAAACAAACACCAAACAAAACTTGGGAAACAACTGGAAAGACTTGATTTAGCCAAACTGTGAAAACACAACTATCCAGGAACATGTGACTCACCAAACAAACTGTTTAGCCACAGACGTGATCTGCTCCTTTCCAATACGGCCTCCCGCCCTTTCACTCACTAACTTGCACACATATAGTGCACACAGAACACGGGTGCAGGGTCGGCCGGAGCACATGAGAGAGACGCTTTGAAAAATAAGCCCTCATTTGGGCAGAGTGGATTCAGATGGCTTGGCTGCAGCTCAAAGGCGAGCAGCTCTCTGGGTCAGCTTATTATTTCAATGGATGCAAGGCGCTGATGTTCTCAAGTGTGGTGCACTTCAATCAAGCGACCCGGCAGCTCAGCACATGGGTCAAGGCTACAGTCTCATCTATCGGGTCTAAAGATGACTGAGGCTCGTCCTGTAGCGGTTTGGACCGAGCCTTCAGTCCCAGCGCTGCTATCCCAAAGTCTTCTGTTTGAGACGAACTGGGCTCCCAAAAAAAAAAAACAGCAGTAAATTGAATTCGGCTGTGGCAAGGGAATCCCAGACCTGACCAGGAAAAGAAGAAGAAGAAAGAAAAATTACTCAAAGATGCCAAGTTTTTCGGGAGCGAGGAGAGAAAAGACAGATGTTTAATTTCCTTCAGTGTGCGAGCGGTGGGGCTGAGAGGTGTGGATTTGTGGGGAGGGGGGAACTTTTCATGTTTGCATTCTGTCAAAGTGTTTGTGTTTGTGCTGAAAAATATTTTTGACTCTTATTTTTCTCAAATAGAAGAGAGCGTAATTAACATAAGCAGACTCTCCAAACAAAACAAACAATTCAACTCATGAGTCACAGAAAAGTATGGAAGTAATCTTTGTTGTTTCGTCTTTATCTTACTTTCTGGACGGTCTCAAGTGATTCCTTGTTCATGTATTTACTTGTATAAACATACTTTTGTTTGTTCGGCTGAGGACGGATTATTACCATAAAGGATTGCTTTTCCACTTTTA
This sequence comes from Miichthys miiuy, assembly GCA_036365135.1. Lineage (NCBI taxonomy): Eukaryota > Metazoa > Chordata > Actinopteri > Sciaenidae > Miichthys > Miichthys miiuy. The sequence continues at coordinate 29,899 of JAAROE010000208.1, read as the reverse complement.
ATGCCATGGTGGAAGGTTTCATAAACACTGTCCGTAATTAAATCCCACCAATTGACCACAAAGAACAAGGGACACCTCACACATACACAGAAATATGCATATGCAGTCACACACACAAGAAAAAGCAAACAGCTAAAACTAATAAACACTTAACACAACAGAGTGAAACACAATCACAGCTGAATGAGAGCCATCATGTGCGCTTGACCGAGCCTGTGCCTCTCTGACTGGTCAAAGGCAGCCTTGCGAGAAGGTTAACTGGACTATATTTGTTGTTATTCCACCGTGGGCATCTGTTCCATTGCTTACATTAGCAGTTATCGACTGCGCCAATATTAGTCATGGCCTCGGTGTTGTGTAATTCAGACTTACCAAAGCGTACCATCCACCACTATGGTCTGTTTCCCCCTCTAGCCATGCCCTGATAGGGTAATGTGGGGTGTAATGATGGCCAATTAGAAGGGATCACAAAGCAGGACATGCAAACAGAACCAAACAGACCAGACCCAGCAGAGCTGCGCCCTGCTGTGGCTGCCGGCGACTTTGTCTTTCCTGGCGCTGATCTCTTATCAGTATTACTTTTCCACTATAGAGTATGGATTTCATTTGAGGCAAACTGATCTAAAATCAGTGTCCTAGAGAAACATCGCTGGACTTACAGTACAGCAGGGTCCTTGACTGTACTGGGCAGTGTCAAATAGTTGGACCACCCAGTTTCTAGCTGCACTATGAGACCATTGTGCAGCCATGCAGGCAGCACCCTGATTCATAACAGAGCCGATGGTCTATGTCTGAATGAGTGCAGTATGTGGCGAGTGGCGATAACCTCCAGCACTTTGTATCAGTAATTGGCCTTGATGAATTGAACAGCCTTAGATATTTGCTTGGTGCAAATTGAATAACAGTTGCTTTCCTGCTGTAGATGTGTAAGATAATGATACTGCACAATGACCTGAGCACACGCAGGACGTCCGTGTGTTTGTGTAACAGTGTCTTTGTTTTGCCTTATATGTTACAGTACTTGTTTGTGGTTTGGTGCACTTTCACACTGTTTGGGGTCCCACAGACCACATATTTGTAAGTGTAATCATAGAAATAATAATAAGGTCGCCATAACCTGTGCCTGCAAAGAAACAAAATAAATACATACAAGTATTGTTATTATAATATATAAATCAAATATTTAATGATTTACATATTATATTGGTTATGCATGAATAAAATAATTTTTTTCAGACAAATTAAAGTACAGTTTCCTACACACAGACAGATGTTAGATAACTCCTTGTTAGACTACTTATGAATACATTGTCATAATATTCCAAAAGAGAAATTCAACTATATTCCTATATTTTTCTTCCAGAAATGATCTTTATTGTTTTTTTTGCTATTTGACAAGGCAATAATGAACATAAACACACAACAACCTGCAAATTAAGTAAATACACAACAACAACAAAACAACATTTGATTGTAAATTTAAAATATATAAAATAATAAAAAATAAAATACCATAGAATCTCCAATCGCATCCAGAGGTATGTGAGTGTAGGGATAGGGTGGCAGAAGTGGGAGAGTGTAAAATGGGAAAAAATTAAAAACTAAAAAAAGGCTCACGGGGTGACATGTTCAAAGTAGGCCGAAAATGGAGACAAGGTCAGATAAAAACATTCAGGCTCCACGGAGCTGAATTTAAGTTTCTCCAGTTTAAGGCAGCCTAACAAGTGACTGACCCTATGATTGTAAGAAGGCAAAAAGGAGCAAAATGATCCGTCGTGCCAAACAAGTGGCGTGCCAGATTGGGCATGTGATAAAGGACAGTCCAAAGATAGCCGTAAGGTGCCAAGACCTCTGAAAAACATTTAAACATTTAAAGCTCAACAGTTTTATGGCATGACCAGAATGATCTTAGGATTTTGAAGGGGTAGAGGAGGGATAAGAAAAATACTGTCAACACCAGTCACAAATACAAAACGCCATGACAATTCATTGTACGTTAGCTTGTCTTAGAGCTGGGTTTCCCACACTGAATAAATGCGTCATTTTCTGTAGCAGACTTCTTAAACATGTCATCAGTTCAGAATCATGTTTATAAGTCATTCTCATAAAATTAGCAAAAGTCATGAAATTTGGTGGTGATAAAACAATATTTGGTATGTATTTGAGCTGTTAAAGAGGGTCCAGAACATTATGGTTAAGAGTAAAACTGTGTCTAACAAATCAAAGTCTTACTGCACTTACTCTAATGATCTCCTGATGACACTTCAGTCTGTGTATGCAAATATGACCAAGTCTCTCCCAAAACTGTAAACCACACATACCAGAATGTTAATTTGTGATGTTTATGACAGGAACTATCTGGAGCCGCTGCAACTGCAATGAATATATAACTGGCAAAAATATATTTGATCACTCATAAATGCATTTCAAATCTGTGTTGTATTAACAGTTTTTCAGCAGAAATACCCACAACACAGAAAAATCACCCTGAGAACTGTCTACCAAGTGTCGACACTTGATCTACACAGAATATACAAGGGCGTCATAAGTGCCTTTTGCCTTATTTGTAGCTGTGGGATTAACTCATTCATGTGCACAGTTCATATTGTGAACCGATCACTGTCAATGAAAAACACATGAATTTTGTTTCAGGGTGGATTCTCGCTGTTAATACTTAGAGTCTGAATTGTATTTGTTGAAACAGAAGATGGAAGAGATACAGAAATGCCTCAGATGTTTTACAGCCAGTTTAACCAGCAGTAAAAATTGCCTCACTTCATATACAGGAGTACCATTCAGTGTCTGCTGGGTAACATGTGGGCATCTTGATACAGTATGGAAAAAATATAAAGTACGACCACAGACGGCGTGTGGGGTGTTACTCATTACACGAGATAACATTTGGATAACATGTGAGTTCACCTCTAAATAAATCAGTCACACTGGACTCAAGGAGTCTATACTACAACTGTAAAGCCAGCGGAACAAGTTGTACTGCAGGGATGAAAAATACATATTTAAGCTTTTAAAAATAAACAGATATTTTGCAATTTTGTTGGACCTCTGAGTTCCTGGGTGTTTTCATCATAGATTTAAACGGATAAACCCGTTATTACTAATTATGTTAATTACTGTCAATGCTCTGAAATTGCACCAACATCCTCAAATCCTTCAGTGTTACCAGAGGAAAATACTTTTAGTGTCTGTAGTGTATTTAATATTGTGTGCTTCCCTTCATAGCAGTGGTTTCAGTAGCTGTCTGATATCATCGCTCATGATCTGATCTGTTACATTCTCATCCCTACATGGCCGGATTAACTTACTAGGGGGCCATGGGACAAAAATTAGCTGCTGAGGCCCCTATTTATTTCATACACATGCACAAGTTAGATTATAGAAGTCTTAAACTAGATTTTGACACATGACCCCGCTTTTAGACCAGGCCTCACATTCAGGTAAAAAAAAAAAAAAAGCAGAAGTCCTCCTTAAAGCCCCAATCATGTACTGTACTTCTGTAAGGCTGGAGATCCAGTAATCCAGATTTGCATCCCTGAAATAAGTTTATGAATGGACACATTTATCCATTGACTGTTTGCTAAAACTCCCCCTCGAACATCGATTGCGTAACAGCTGCAACTAAACAGGATGTATATGGAGCTTTAGTAAGAGTGATAGACTGCAGCTTGAGAGTTTGGAGGACGGGTCTTTTTAGCCTTTCAAAACCAAAACCACAAAAGTAAAAGTGTAAAGAACAGTGTGCTTCTGATCTAGACAAGTTGCAAACATTAGCATGACCGGCTGACGTTAACACTCATGGCTATTTCATAGGCAGAATGTCATTCCATTAGTTAAACAAGATTTTGTCGAGGTACAGGTTGTAGTATTTTTCCCACTGTGTTTTTATTGAATTTGGGGAATTACAACAACCGTAGCCAAACATGTCTCTGTTACATTTGTCAAAACACTGGTTAGTTCTCATCTTGAAAGTTATATATCTTGTACATTTACAAGTTAAACTATATAGCATAAATCAAACCACTGTAGCTAAACATGTGCCTCAGTCTTTAAGCATGTAATTTATGTTTCCATCAAGTGTTTATTTACCCTTTTACAGCATTCTCAGATGTAGCCAGTGCTTTCAACCAACTTGTGAAGCTAAGGGTAGCTTAATTAGCCAACTGAAATATGTTGATATCAGATAGTCGGTGGCTGCTGTTGTCTTCCTCTGTCTGAAATAAAGGATCCATTGTTTCAAAAATTTAATGAATTTCTACACCCATTATCACTGTAAACTGCATTATTTGCTGTCTGAAAATGGAAAGTTTGACAGGTGAATTACTATGACAACACCTAAATCATTAACTACAAAACCTAAATATAAAAAATGTTTCATCGCCAAGGTGTTTCATTTTTGACACTGTAACATCTGAAAGAAAGACACTTCCTCTTCGCTCCGTTGATTGTGCTGCAGGCTTTGCATTTTCCTTTTACACTGAATGTGCACAACAGCTGACAAATCTAACTTTCCTTCCTCATAATTTTATCGGGCCTTCATCAATAAATGCACATGCACACATAAATTATGCTCAGCTGTGCACATGCACGTGCAAACCAACATCCCACAGCTGATACACATGCACATTTTTTATTTTATTTTTTTTGCCTTTGCGATGCCTCCATTGGGTCACGAAGCGAAACAGGCGATTGACACCCCTGGTTTCAACTTCTGTGACCCTTCCAGCAGCCTGTGAAGTAGGCACAGAACAGCAGAGCGAGGCCTTTGGAAATATCTGCGGTCAGCTGCATGGGGAGGAGAGAGCGAAGGAAAGAAACTTGCTTTTAATAAACAAGATAATGGGTGCCATACGCCCCTTCTCACACCACCACTGCCTGAAATGTCTCTCTCTCTCTCTCTCTCTCTGCTCCCTTTCTTTCTCTCTCTATGCCTCACCCACTCTATCTCACTTTTTCTCTAAAAATTACATTCATTGTTTAAGAAAGGGGTGAAAGACTGAGAGTGTGTGAGAGAAAGAAAGCAAGGTTTAGGGGGAGGAAGGGGGGGGGCTGATCTTCAAACCAACAATTAACTGGCGTCAGGATGTTTATGGGCAGAGTTAGTTTAAGCGACCGGTCCTCTGTCAGTTCAGCTGTGGCCTTAAACACTCATTCTCTTTAATACTGAAATTACGCAGAGAAAGAGAGAGAGAGAGAGAGAGAGAGAGAGAAAAGAGTGTTCATAATTCATTTCAGCCCAGAAGTCTTTTACATTGGAAGAAAGTGTTTTTCACACCAAAATCAAAGGACAGTGTTTACTCTGTAATTGAACTGTTGGAGTTCTTCAGCAGTTTTTCAGCGACAAAGTCATTCAGTGTGAAAAGTCAACGGGTCCTTGAAAACATTTTTTCCTCAGAGCACTCACTACTATATGTGTGTACCAGAATTGGAACAAATGCCCAACAATACCTTCCCATCTGCCTCAATCTGGTTCCAAGAAGTTTGACACCAGTCTGAGTGTGTTCCAAGAATCACAGAGAGGTGAGGATAGGCTGAAGGACTGACATGTTGCACACACACATACACACATACACACACACACAAACTCCCAACAATGAGATTTTGACTGGAAAAAGACCGAGCATGCACAGACGCAGGAGCAGGGAAAGTTGCAACACTGTGCTTATGTGTTTGTCTCTGGTTTGGGGCCCACCTCTGTGCTCTTTGGTCAAAGAGATGGCAGAGCCCTGGTAAGCCTTAGACAGCCAGTTTAATATGCAAGAAACCCAGCAGCTGTTTTACAAGAGCTGGCTCTTACTGTAGAATATGTGTGTGTCTGTGTGTAAAAGCTAAGATATGCCAAAGATAATGTGGATCGAATGAGCCGCAACCAATCCTTCTCTAGCATTGCACTGATACAAATTAGTAAAGGATTTCACAATGTTCGCAGTAAAGGGTGTGGGAAACCAATGCGAGCGTGTCTTGAAGCAAGCTTGTTGCTCTCGTTCACACTACTGATACTGATCATTTATTTCAGATATGTTTAGACCAGCACAAATTTAGTTTAGTTTTCCTTTCCCAATTAACAAATTAGACTTCAAGTTTTAAGACTTCCATTTAAACAATTTCATGCTAACCTTGTGGTCTTGGTTGTCAAACTAACAAATTTCCTTACATCTGTCTGACAAAACAACAACAACACAGATCCTATTTTTATGTGAACTGCAGGAGATCATATTAACTGTCTTTGTCTTTTAAAGAGTTGCAGTCCTGAGGATATTACAAGAATGTAGTTCTTTTAATATCCTCAGGACTGCAGTCATCAGTGAGTAACCTTCAGAGTACGTAGTACAGTCAGGAGCGCAGCTGCATTTTCCTGCATGTTCACTGTGTCTTATCCAGCTCCACCCTAGCAGGCAACACAATCCCTAATAATGCCCAGACTTTTCCAGTTATGAGATGTCCATCTACCTTTTTTTAGTCTTTGTAATACAAATTTGAAGTGCTGTCTGGTGAGTAAAAAAAACAACAAAAAAAAAACACAGAAGATCAGTGTTTTGGATCCTTTCAGTGTCAGAGCCCATGATTCTGTATGAACACGTAATTTACATCCAAGGCAACAAAGTGGTTTTCACCACAGAGTCATAGCTGTAAAACCGCTGCTAACTGGTTGATGTGGATCCCAGGGTCTTGTGAAATGTAATGTCCCACGAGATCTCATCCTGGCCATCGCCCTGCTGCATTGGGACTCTTTTTTTTTTTTTTATTACCATCTTTTTTTCTTTCTTTTTCGCTCCCACCTCTTCATTTTCATTGTCTTTCTATCTTTCTTCCCTTTTTCGCTCTCGTCTGCTGGTGCTGTTAAGCCCTCTGAGACCGCCGCTGTGGTGTTGCGGCAAGTATTTTTGGCTCGACACTGCTTACATGCAAAATGCAAATTATGGTGAAATCCGTTGCTCCACGATCTAATTTGCTGCTAAAACCGCATTTTATAGTGATATCTTTTCTGTCACCCTTGCTCGTTTCAGATAGATTTTCACTGACACATTAGTTATAGTGCCTCATATTTCTGGCAAGAGAGCATCTGTTTTATTCAATTATATCACTTGACTTGAAATTGACATTTGGTAATGGATACAGTGTTGATATTAAAATGTACTCACCCTACCATATCTGCTTTGCAGCCTTTTTATGTGACTTTTCTACTCAATTACATATAATCACAGGATGAGCACATGTCTGCCCAGGTATATCGCCTTCCATTTCAAAATAGATGTATTGTTTTCAGCCAGCACAGGGGCAGGGGATTCCCCCCGTATTTATGCAGTATTAGTGCAGCCCCTTGGCCAGACACTTGGCCAGGCCTCTCCCGTCTGGCACGGTACAAAGTGGGGCTTGCCAGGACATGCTGGAGAGCCAGGCTGTAGCTGCTCTGCTCGCAGGAATGTGTCAGTCATCCTTGCCAGTCCATCGCTGCTGATAATTCAAAATGACAATATAATGAAAGTGGTGAGGTAGAGAGCAGTGTGGTACTGTGATGTGCTACTCTCACCCACTCTGTCTATCAGTCGAGTGGGCTCGGGGAGGAGGGAGGGTGCACGGTGCCAAGTAAAACGTACATAAAAGAAGGTTTGTGAATGGGGATAAGTGTGAGCAACCATGCCAAATTGTTTGTGGATCTCAAAGCTTTTGGACTTTCACCATATTTGGCCTCAGTTTGTTCAGACTATCATGAGCTCCAGACAGAAAAGAGAAGCTGGTTCTTTTTGGCCCATTATTACAAGATGTTTTGTCTCTGTTTTTCCAAGATGGTCGCCCAGAAAATGACATCACACATACGTGTATCAGAAAAAGGCAAAAACAAGAGATTTGGCTTCCTCTGGGAAGGCATAAAAGTTTTGACTTTTTCCTGATTAATAGATTTTCATTACATGAAATATTAATCAAGACGGATTGTTTAACACAGGGGTGGGTGCAGTGCAGGATTTGCATACCCGGGCCTCTTTCAGCTCGCCCATTATTTCATCTTCGAAATTCCACCTTGTGGCTTCTGTCAACCAGAGAATACCTCTGATGAAGGTGTCCTAGACTCTCTCATTCTGGCTCCGTTGCCAGACAGATGTTGGCATTTGAGTCGGAAACCTTAAGGGACTGGCATGTTCCTCTGGGGTGAAGGGGAGAGCAAATTATATTGACAAACATGCATGAGATTCATCCTCCGTCAGACAACCTTTTCAGCAGAGGAAACTTTGAGTGAGTCAGACAGGACATGAATATTCTTTTTTTTTATTAATGCCTCACTCCAGTGACACTTCCTCAGTTGACTGACAGATAAATCGTAAAATATAAAAACAGATAATTTTTCTAAACACGAGATTTACTTCAAAACATTACCAAAGCACTGCCTTTTCACTTAACCAGGTGAGAGAAGAACAACTGCAACCCTTTAGCCCAGCATCCCATTTCAGCATCCCAGTGAGGGTGTTGAGTCTAATCTGTGGATAAGTGTGCTGATACTCCTTGCTTTCCCTGATGCCTCCCAGGGGATGTCCTAGCTTGGCCGTCAGCTCAGGATTAATTAGAACCTCCCGTGTCCCTGCAGACGTATTAGAGAGCTCAGCGCCGGTCAAACACCAACCGCATTAGCAACCCGTTAGCGCAACAGAGGCTAATACCTTGCACTTGAACACATCACCAGGTACTATAATTAATAACTACCTCTCTACCCGCTCAAGCATTGCCAGTTATTATTTACCACTTGTGACCTAAAGACATTTTATTCCTGCTAGCATAATACTGGCGGAAGAACTAGAATACTGGCGTTTTTTAGTTTAATAACAATCAAGAAGTTTGACAATTTGCTGTTTTAAAATGGTATTTACTTTTAGTCATTTACTTCGAGTGCCTCTCTGTAGCCTTCAGCATTTTACTAGAAACAGCTGAAAATGTTCTACAGCTAATGAAAATTATTTCAATTAACTGACTAGAATGAATTGTTTAGTCAGAATTTTTTTTTTTTTTAAAGTGAAATCTTCAAATTGCTTGTTTTGTTTGACCAACACTTAAAATAAGATAAAACATCACAAAGCAGAAAATTCTCATAGGAACTAAAATGAGAGTTTAACATATTTGTTTGATCAGTAATATAAAATATCACTCTATTAATCAACTGAAAAAGATTAAAAAATGGAATACATTTAATTATTGCTTTGGCTATGATATAGAGACAGGATTCTTGCCATATTCTGAGCTTTGGAGAGTGAAATTATAAAAAAACAACATTATATGAAATAATAATGAATAATCTGTTATTAGTTCGTTTGGGAACACTAAAATAGAAGAGGTGCTCTTTAAAGACAAAAGCTAACATTTTAAAATTGCACAGCTGCAATTGTGCTATTTATTATAAAAAACCAACACAGACTATATACCTACATGTAGCTTTTCCTGTTTTGCTATGCACACTGATTTCCAGCCCATCTCTACCCTTACCATTAACTAAATTACCCATGTCCCTTTTTCTGTAGTCTTAAGATGCAAACTGTCTCCAGGCTCAGGTTGGCCCACCTGTCTCTTGAATAAACAAGGGCTGAGGAGGATCAGGGCAGCCTGGATTGTCTGGGGTTTGGCGAAATGTCACCTCAGAGAAGAGCTGAAGTAGATGCGGGCTTGATCTGCTTGATCACTCAGTCATACCGCGTCCACTGAAGGTTAGGAGTGAGGCAGATTTAGGTAGAAGAGCTGTACCCACACACACAGCGTACACACATGTAGACACGTACACACTCAGAGTCTCAGTGGATCATAGCATATCCCTGCTGTCCAACTAGGCGGCAAGCGAAGGGACATAGAGCCACATACATCCCAGGTTAGAGGACCTGACCAGTGCCTTTGAAGTAGTCTGTGAGAATACATAAAGGTATGGAGAGGGGATCTAAGCAATCCCTGCAATATTAATGTCCAAAATGTCATAGAAAAGCCATGGTATCATTCAAAACACAACAGGCCTGGTTAGAGTTGTAGAGTGACATCTAGAGCCGGAGAGAGACTTGCCTTGTATAATAAATGAACTCGGGGTTCCTGCCTTCAATCCCTCTGGACTTGGGTTTGTCTCCGAGTGAGCATGGCCTGGACTGTCAAGAGACTTTCTGTCTAGACGTATAGGGAAAACAAACTGCACATGGTCCAGCTCAAACAACAAGACTATCATCTAGAAACTTACTCAAGTAGATTTGTCATCAAGGCTGAAGTGATTATTTTCCTGATTACTCCCAGCAGTGCAATACATGTTTATCCAACTCAAATAAAACACCAATTTGCCTCCCATTTTCTGATCACCTCCCCTATAAATTAAGCTTTGCTCAAATTCAAACAAGGGAGTGTGTTCAATAATGAGCACGAGTGTCAACATTGCTACATCTCTTTTGAGTGTGTGCTTCTTATATCAAAATGGTTTGTTTGTCCCCAGTCACAAATCATTAAGTATTTTGCTCTACTTTTTTAGCTCAGTGGGTTATATGAAAATGAGCGACAAGCCTCCATCCCTCCTGTGTGCGGATTATGAGCCTGTGTTTGTGAGGGTCTAACTCTAATGGGCTGGTAATTACAGTTTGTTTATGAGTTTATCGATGCGTACCACCACCATGCCTGCATGGGTTATGGGCAATGGCAGATAAGGATCACACATTCAGTTTTATTCCCCCCTCCTCTGAAGACTGAGTTCGCACATTGTGAACTCCCACTGTGATCATATTACAAGGCCCAATACTTTTGATGCAGGCTGGTATGGGTCCAGGGCATGGATCTAACTTGACTTTGCAACCTTGAGATACACAAACTATACCATTTCTCACTTTGATACGGAGCCAAGAGCTGTGAAAAACTAGACACTGAAATAGCTCATTATAGAAAAATCCTGGATTCTCTAATTTACACCTTCATCCCTTTCTCCACAGCAATACTATTGTTCACTTAACAAGGTCAGGACCTACACATATTGCGATTTGCTAACATTTACTGAAGATCTTCCTCCCCTGTTCACATCTTCAGTGTTCAGTCAAGTCTCCAAGCAGGTCCGGATGGTAGGTCGCGGCCTGTGCCGTCTTGGGGCTCTGAGGGTATTTTCCACGGTGTGTTGTCAGCAAGGCAACAACAGCAGGCGGTCTCAGATCCTTCCGTCTTTCCTGGGCTCCTGACGACCCACGCGGCATATGCTCTGGGAACTCTTGACGCAGACCCGCTCGCCTCCATTTGTGTTTGTACGGTCAAATTTAATCAAGATGGCATCTGTTGGTGTTTAATGTGAGTAATTGTCCTGTACAATATGCATGTGTGTATGTGTGTGTGTGTGTGTAGAGAAAGACAACGTTAGTATACACTGAGGGAAAGCATTTAGGGAAATGTCATTTCTTTCTATGTGCCCACATGCTGGATAAGTCTCACATTTACTATCGATGCATAATTTTGTCCCATATGCTGTCACCACCTTTAATAGCACCCCGGACTGTTTCTTTTTTCTGCAACTATGTGAAATGTCTTCTTGTTATGAGTGCATTCCCTCTGTGATGGTGTGTCGGTCTGTGTCAAATCATGTGCCAGAGTAATAACTGTCTTGTATGAATGTACCTGCAACTGGCTGGCTGTGGAAATGAATTTCCTCCTTGACAACAAATAGAGCTCTAATCTAATCTACCCTGCATCTTTTCAGAGTGTGTGAAGATACATGGACATACTGTATATGTGTGTGGTCGCATGTGTATATCTGTAAGTGTGAGAGCAAAGACAGAGCGCAAGTGGGTGCATGACTTAGCGTGTGTGTGTGTGTGTGTACAGTATGTGTGCTTGTATTAAGGTTAGCCTAAGAGCCCATTGTTGACTTCAAAAGGATTCCTCTGAGGTTTTAATTATGCTACTGCTTAACTTGGCACCAGAGAAAGAGTGATCCTAGCTGAAGCCTATAAATCTCTCAATGCAGACACCTCCACGCCCTCCAAAGCCCTCGACTCCCCTGGACCTCCCAGACACATTAAGGAAGAGCGCTCAGGTTGGCCTCAACCACAATAACTCTGTGCACAAACACAAACACATACACACATGGACACAAGCAAAGAGTTGAGAACACATGGACAAACAGATGCTTGAGCTGACACAGTCAGACTTGCCCTCACACACATTCATGCGTGCAAACATGCATCAACTTGTGTGTGCACGCACATTTATGTTTGCATCCATATACACAGTACACAGGTACAGAGCTTAAAGCTTAGCTCACAGGCTGCCTCACACACCTTGAAGGAATAATTAAAGATTCTGGAAAATACATTTTCTTTGTTGCTGAGAATTGAATGAGAAGATTGATAAATGTCTGTCAATGTCAAGGATGTCAAGGTGAACAGGACTCAAGGAAGTTCTGTGTTTGACCAAGAAGTAGTACAGCACAAATCCACGTATACATTTTAACACTTTGGTTTTTGTATGAATTAAATAAGATCTGTTGTGTTATTAAGTCAGCTTAAGGTGCTGGTCAGCAGATTTTGTTGCTTATGAACAGAGCCAGCCATTCCTGTTTCTACTCTTTAAGCTAAGCTAAGCTAACCGTCTGCTGGCAGTAGATTCACAAGTGGACACTAAGAAGACATGAATTCATCCTAAGCTAAGAGAATTTTGGCAAAGACTCATAAATGTTATTTGAAAATGTTTGAATTTGAGAGGGAAATTCCCAAATGGAGACAGGGGGAAAAGGCAGAGGGGTTTGTAGGAAAATAACTGCTGGAACTGGAGGTCTTGTAAGTTTTGGGATCAATCAGAGTTGAGTTGTGGGATGAACACACACACACACACAGAGTTTTTCCGCACACGCATGTTTAAATACATCTGAGGGACATGGATTGAAATCTTATTAGTTTGAGATGCACTCCAACCAGATGCTGAAAAGGGATACATATGTAAGTGTAAATAACTTTGTCTAATAGCCGCCTAGCTAAAACTGTTATTTTTGCAGCTAAATTGAAAAGCAAAGTTATTCATATTCTGGTGGGTTCTTTTTTTCAGTAAACAGCTTCAGGTGCATTACTACCACCATTTGGACTGGAACAGTCTGTCCCTGATTTGTATGTAGTCCGGGAAACCCAAGCCAGATTGCAATCAGATTTTTGATGTTGCTAATGGAGACGCATATATGTGGCTAAATGTAAACAAAAGTGTATTAAATTGCATTTAGACTTTATCTGGATATGAGACACTTGAAATGACAAGCATAAATGGGGCCTATTGTTCCCAAACCTAAGGCCTGAGGACAGGCATGTACACCCAGTTCCTCATAAAAACATTGTTGCAGTGATACAAAAGACAAAACTCAACCACTAGTATAGCAATGTGAGGAGAAATTGTTTATTCATGTCAGCTTTTTTTTCTTCTCCACTATGAAATGACTTTCTTGATGTCTTCCAGAGTGGCTGACATATAGTTAATGTAGTGTATCCCTCCCTCCTCTGCGTTACCCATATGCCTCTAAATCTGAAGTGGAAAACCCAGAATTATCTCAAAGCCAAATGATGGTTGTTGGTAGCAGACAATCTTCAAATGACAGTATCTTTTATCTGTGTACCCTTTTCCAGGGTAAAACAGAAGGAGTAAGGGACTTGAAAAGTGATACCTCTGCGTACCTGCTTGAAAGAGTTTTTCCTCTCAGCAAGGGATTAAGAGCGGAATGTTTTTTTCTTTCTTTTTTTTGTTATTCTTCGCCATTGCGCTCCACCCTCCTCATTAAACACCATGCATATTCTCCCAGGAGAGTCCTCCAACATTACAACTCTTCTCCACAGGTACAGCTCTCTGGGGTCCCTCACTTTTTCTCATTCCTTTCCCTCTCCTCCCCTTTCCTCTTGTCTGCTCTTCCTCCATCTCCTCTCCTCATCTGTCTCCCAATCCGTCGCCCTTCTTTTCATGTACTTCCCACTCCCTACCCTCTTAGATCCTCTCTACCTCCTTCCCTCCACGTTTACCTCACTACCTTTACATTGGCACTGCACAATACACTCCTTCCCTCTTTCCCTCCTATCCACCCTCCTTATCTCTCACCTTCCATCTGCATATGCAAGTGCTTATTTTGAAGTCGTGGCCCACAACAGATATTCAATATTAATGAGGACCCTCATGAATTTTTGAGCTCTAATTAGATGACTCTTGGTTCGTTAACTGAGAGGGTTTCGGTGCTCAGTAGTAGTGATGGAGGGCTTGGGGGGTGTGAGCTATTAGAGTGAGGGACAGTCCCACCCTCATCGTCTGCCTTTGCACTCCTACTCCCCTTCAACCTTCCGTTCATACCCCATAGTGCCCGTAATGTCCCACAGTAGAAACGACGATGGGGCGAGGGGTAATAAGCAGGCCTGGATCGCGGAGCTCATTATAAGACAGCTGGCCATTAGTTTGCAGGCCCTGCGCATTGTATCGTCTCTGCAAGCGGCCTCCTGCTGGGACATTATTTAGCTATTCTATTTCATCGTCACTTCAAATGATGCAATGGTCTTTTCAGGCACAGGCAGACAGACACAGGAATGAACTGAGAAGGTGACACCTCCACCCTTAAGTGACAAGAGAGAGAGACATTCCTTTTCACATGTGTGGATGACCGATGGATGTGCACACTCACACGCACAGTCCCATGTTTCCGACTCGTCTCATCTTTCCTTCAGTGTACTGACCAAATGTGGATTAGGATTACGCCTTTAAACAGTCAATCTTCTCTGTAACTTTCCCCTTTTTCTTAAAGGTTTTTTAGCACATCGGTTAGCTGTCACCCGTGCATTATCACCCACAATGTCACAGACATGTGCCTTGCCCTTGCAACAGCCCCACCACCACCAACAACCAAATCCTCTACTCCGATATCATGCTCCCACTATTTCTCGAGAAGCGTTTCGTCTGTCCTTTGGTTTCTTATTCCCAAAGGTGTGTCAGGATCAGCAGATACCACAGGCATCCGTGCCTTGCCAACCCCCCTCCATCCAACACCCGCTCCTCACCCTCCCACTCCACCCTTGCCTACTTGTGCATATGCAGAGGAAGGAAGCATCTCCACTGTGGCAGCAGCAAAACACCACACTACAAAGAGATGCGCACCTCTGACAGTAACCATCAAGAAGGCGTTGACAGAATAAGGGCGGGAGATGATGATCTGAGAGGCAGGGATGTGCAAAAGGAGGCAAGAAGGGAAGAGAAAGGGCTTTCTTTCCTCTGTCTCTTTTTTTCATACCTTTTTTCATTTTCCCAGGATTCATCAAGCCCCACTTGACACATGTCTGACTGGGGTGGCGTTAATCTCCCAGAGGGTGGGGTCCCCTTTCTCCTCTGCATGCCACTCCTTCACGGAGCCCTTTCCTTTTCCGTCAATTTACATTTCAAAACAGGCGATGAGCCGATCAAAGTCGGTCACTAACGATGAGGCCTTTCATCAGTGGCTGGCATGGTATGCCGAGATAGTATACGGTGAGGTTTCATTGATCATAAGCAGGTGGGTGTGCTGTTTGGCACTGGTTTGTGTGCTGCTGGGCTCCTGTCATTGTTTTATCCGAAGTTTGTCTCTAGGGGCAAGACGTCGCTGGCGGGGGATGTGCCAGTGGGTCTCACAGGAGAATATCTTTGTCATCCGGAAGCCTTACATGCCAGTGAATTAATCACAAGGATTCAAGACCTGCGATCACACTGCATCTGAATGAGTGATGGAATCATTCTTTCTCTGAGAAGTTTTGTTGGATTTGATAGTAGCTATCAATAACTCAGTTACTGACAATAAGATCACATTTCAGTTGAGTTCAGGTTAGGTCTTGATCCACGGTTGCAGGACAATAGAAAGGAGGAAGAAATTTAATGCCTGATGACTTACTCACCAATTAAAGTCAAACACAGCGCACACATGGAACTCCTCAGTAATAAAAGTTATTTACCTAGAACATTTCCAGTAATACTTTTGGACAACTACTGGAAAACTGACAAATGCTTCATGGAAAAGTTCTGACACAAAGTGATATGTATTTGACCACTGTGATTGATCTTATCAGTTTTGGAACAGAAGAAAACGTACTTCATAAACTGAGTCTGTTTATATTTTTGCCAAGTGAGGATGGGCAAGTTGGAGAATTTTCGTCTGGTTTGTGGTAAGCACGGAGCTTAAACAAAATTACAACTTTCAAGCGATTCAAAGGACTGCAATACTGCAATGAATACTGAGTCAGACCCTTAATCTTAGGATCATCCCCCCAGGGTGGGAGATTATATTAGCAGAGCCATTCATCTCCAATAATTTAGTAATGTAGATAGTAGATTAGCTCTATTCCTCTTGTCTGCCAACACCTGGGGCATAGCTCATATTCAATACCTCCTTGTTCTCCTACTGTATATTCTGACTGTTGTAGGTGGCCTGGCCTCCCCACTATGCTCATTTGACTCCAAATTACAAAACTCTCCGGGGAGACAATCCAACAGCAGCTGACCAGAAGACCCCCCCATCACCACCACCACTGTCACAGAAACACACACACATCCATGGACACACTCAATACTATCAGACATCACACATAAAGGTGTAAAAAGAGCCGGATTATGCACATTAATGCCTAATCACATGTCATTTTATTATACTCGCTTGGTATGTAACCCATGCCCTTTTTCCTGTAATTATAGCCGCCAAGTGGCAGGAGGAAGGCACGCTGTAATTGTTTTTGAGGGAGGAATGGCAGTGGCAAAGATAGATTTCAGATGCCATATTTGCACTGAGGAATTTGAGCTTTTTTCCCCCCCTTCGCTCTCTTTCCAAAAAGGACCCTGTCGTTTTCAGAGCTTGCTGCTCCCGGGTAGTATGCTTTTATTATTTTTCCAATTAGAGTCAATTGACCTGACAGAATGGAGGGCAATTAGTGATATTTCCTCCTCGCGGGCCTGCGGGTAATTTGCTGGAGGTTCTCAGCAGTGCTTTATGTGGATATACGCCCCACCCCACAAACCCTTTCTGGAGTATAATAGCTTATGATTTTTCAGAATATATCTCCTCTTACTCCAGTCTTTCTCCCAGAAAAGTACAATTACAGACTGTTGAAAGGTGTCATCTTTTAAACTGCCTATAATCTCTCTCTTTCTCTCGCTATCATAAAAATGTAAGGGCTATAGTATATATATATATATATATATATATATATATATATATATATATATATATATATATATATATATATATATATATATATATATATACTATAGTTATACTATATATAGTACACAGAAATGAGATCTTTACTGATGTGTAGGGATTGTTGCCAGAGTAGTGGCAGTAGCTGGGTTGGTTTAGTAAAATATCCATCCAACGAGGTATAATTGTGAGCAGATCATTTCTCTCAGTGTATGCAGAATTAACTCGTGCATTGAAAGCCAGACTTATGGAGAAGGGGGTGGAGTTGTTAGTAGGGTGAGCTCGTTGGCTTAAATCCCGACTTGCTATTGATAAACTTGATGAATGTAATTTGTGCCTGCAACCCCGGGTTATTGTCCCCCCTCTATACCTGCAATGCCAGAACACTCTGTTCCTGCGTACAGGAAAGCACAATGGCCCGGTCTGCATTGGCTCTCATCTGAATACCTGTATCTGCCTGTGCCTCTGCTGAGGAGTCTGACACACAAAGAGAAAAATAATCTTCTGAACTAAGCTTGTCTGGCATATCCACTGCTGAGTCTATAAGAGCAGAGAAAATCTCCTCAAACTGATGCACTGAAATAAATACGCTTAATTTACCTATGCAGAAGCCGCATTGGAGACCGTAAAGGCCGGCAAATAAAGAGGCATGGATGGAGTTGTTTGGAGATTGAGATACAAGACAGTGTGGGTTAGTGGAGCATGCTATGCATATAGCAAAATGCAAATTTACTGAGAGGGGGAGAGGATGCAACAAAAACACGTTTGATACATTGAGTAAAATTTATTCCATGCATGTGAATGTGCCACCCCAACCCGAGCACATCATTTGCTCGACATTCAGTACATCTGTTGTGTTAAGTGACTGTAATTTAGGTGACATTGGCACAAAGCCTCTTAATGTAGCCCCGGTGGACCCCCTGTAAGAGGGGCACGCGGGACCAAACAGAGGCATCTCGCAGCTGGAGCCGCGTCAAGGATCATTTCCCTCTTCACATGATTAATTACAGTTTGATCACTTGAATCTAAATCTGATTAATTTTGGTCACATGTCAGGGAGGCATCAGTGGTCTATAATGTATACTGTGTTAATCTGTACCAGCCTCTCCTTGAGAATCATTTATGAGGTTACAACATGTGAAACTAATGTTGTGCATGTGTGAAGTGCTGGAACGATCTCTTTATGTCATTCTCATGTGACTCAACATGTGTAATTTTCCAGAATTGACATCATGAATGTGAGACGCGCTGTCCTTAATGGGCCACTCGCACAATGAGGTAATTTAAGATATACATTTATTGTCTCTAGTCTTTGCATAAAGTATGACCTGCAAATGTATAAGAGGAGGAGGAGGAATTCATCTTCTCCTGAAAATTGCCTGTTGAGGTGTATTTGAGGAGCTGTACCCGTAACAACTCCCCCAGAATCGATGTCACTCATTGCTGTTTTCTTTTACTCTGACACTTACGAGAAACACCTTAGGCAAAAAAAAAAAAAAAAAGCCTTACAGACATACAGACACACACACACACACACATACATTCCCTCAGGGCCTTAGGCCAGATTCCTGTCCTAAGTGGTTGTTGTGGAACTTCTGAGCTGTCAAAGTCTCACCATAATCCCTCTCATGGGTCAGGGCACAGTGTCAGATCTCAGTTTACTGTACAGCTTTCCACATTTTACTGGCCCTAGCTTCTCTGCGGCTTAAAAACCCCATAGTATAAATTTGTTTGTATTTATAGCCCAGGTAGCTCATTGTTAGGTGAGGAAATCCTCAGATCTCCCTAAAATGTCAACCTTTGGGGAATTCAAGAAAAGGGAACCAACATGCATGTTTCAGTTTATCCAGTAAGAAATGGAAGAATTTCATAAGTGAGTTTTCAGAAAGCAACATACTCGCTCCAGAAATACATATGAGCCCCTGAAGTTGCTATATTGTATAATTTAAAAAACCTGTTTGGCAGAAGTTGTAAAAGGACAATTAAAACAGCTCCACAGGGGCAACTCTGACCTTACAACTATGGCAGGAATGCATTGTGAGTGACAATAATACAGTGCAAAGCAAACATAGTGAGGCTAAAGGTCACTTTTACAGTACCTGCATGCCCAATAGCCTAAAGCTTGTGTGTCTTACTCTCTGTGTGTGGAATTTTGTGGTTATAACTCATCAGTCAGCTACAGGATCAACATTTCTGCTAAACCAGTAATTAAATCAGGATGATAAACATACTAAAGCTAACAGGGGAATTAAGGGGAACTGGATGTCCAGTATTATATTTTGTTTGTTTTCCTACAAAAATATCTGAATGCTTTATTTACATTTCCCACATGAGCCTGTTTCAACTGTCAGATGACAGCTTTCTCCAACTAGCGTAATTTTTCAATTCTGTGATGACAAAAGACAGCATGTCCTGAATATCTTGTCAATGTCAAGCATTATTTAGTATAATCAGAATCACCTTGGCTGTGCTTTGTGGTGTAAACAGAGGTGGAACTGTAATTGTAGATATGCTGTACATTTTAACACAAGAATATAAAAGGGAGGCACAACAACTTGCAAGGGAAGCTTTGTGAAGTGTGTGAGCTCTGGAACTGTGATCCTCAAGGGCGAATCAGCAGAAAACAAAAGCACACAACAGTCGTGGCCTACATTCATGTTGGAGTGCTTTCAACGCCAACAGAGCTTATTTTCATACGCCATTAATTGCTTGAATAGATTGCCTGTTGAATTCTTAATGTGCTATAAATTCCATGTTTGTTTTCCTGAGTTGACAGCACACAGGCATACTGTGTCAGACCGTGTCCTGTAATCAGCACTGGCCTTGGAAGAACTTCAACTAAAGAAAACCCTTCCACGTACTCCCTCTTCAACTTAACGTTGTCATTGGGCTATTGTGCACAAGTTTGCCTCTCATGTTGTTGCTGTCACAATGCAATCTATCCATTACATCTGCACTATATGTCAATGGCCTTCTGCTACTGAGCAATGAGCAATGAGTGCCAAAAGATTATCCTGCAGCACAGTGAGGAGTTGGACAGCACTGATGGGACATCTCTGGTTTTTGTCTCCTCAAAGTGCAGAATCAGTCATCACTCCAGGGCTTTTACCTGTAGGAGTCAAACCCTGCTTCCAATCCATTTTAATGCATAACCAGCAGGGCTTTCCTTTCCAGCTTAATTCGTACGCAGGGACTTTGCATGTTTTAAGCTCTATGCAAATATTATTGGATTTTCCAAGGATTTGGGCGGATTTCCTGCCATGGATTTTCCTTTACAAATGTCTTTAGAAAATAAAGTGAACCTATTTTATTTAAATTCGGTTTAAGAAGGCAAACAAATATTTAGATGCTAAAAATATTGAAAAGGGATCTTCTGAAGTAGGGACTGAACTTTATTTCAAATATTATTTTGCCCATATGAGCATTTACTTTTCCACAAATCTTTTTTTTAAGGGAAAGGAACTTTCTTTTCAATCAAATTCAAAGCCCACATCAACTGTATCATCATCACCATCATCATCATCATCACATTATCCATGTGGTTCTACTGTGCTCAAATTGTCTGGATACAAAGTAGTGGATTGTGGCCCTGCATATCTGTGTAATGATCTTCAGCATTGTTTTTCAGTGGCCTTGACAGATTGTACACGGACTAGACCTTGAAAGGCAGCACTGACAACATCACATCCTTGAGCAAACCAAAAGGCTGTCCAGAATAATGGGCTGCTGTTGCAGTCATGTCATCTGAGAAGGCGTTGTGTTGAGGAATAAGATGGGGGTTTGTTTGGACATGACCATGGTGGGTATACCACCCCCTCTGGCCATGGAAGATGACACTAGAAAGGTAGAAACCACACAAAAGCAGGTGTAGCTGGCCTTTGAGAATGGTTCTAAAAGGTGGCCCACGGAGGGAGAAAGACTAATTCCTCTAAAAGATGTTGACTGTGTACACAATATTCATAATCGCAACTCTCACCCCTTTGCCACCAACAAACGTCCTGACAAAAGCCTTAATCAGACACTGCTACGAGTGGAATTTGAGGTGCACATGTTTTTGATTAGTGCTCACTCGTGTACTCTTCCTGCACTGCCATCTTTAACGGTGCCAAAACTTTCGACAATAATGTTTTCCCAAACAAACTGCAGCAATCCCTGTATTTAAAACATTATGCTTGTGTTCTCTCAGCATACAGGGCACAGTTTTAATGACTATCTCTCACACCCTGCTCGCCTCCTTCTGTCTCTGCCCTTCATTTCTCTCATAGTTTAGTCTGTTGGTGGCTTTTTCGGGCTGGGGAGAGGGGGGGTTAGGCCCTGGCCACAAGCTGAAGGCTTGATTACAGTCCTGGCAAGAGAACAGAAAGCTGAGGGGCAGGAGGGATGGGGAAGGGGAGGGAGAGGATGGAGGGACCTCAGGCCCTGACTAAAAGCAGCTGTGGAATGGGCGGGGGTGAAGGCCCTATGTGCTTTTAAAGGGCTCAGGATGACTGACCTCAGCAGAGCTACACGTGGAAGTGCTAAGACGTCCACGTTAGCTAACTTGGCAGACAGCTCAGCTGTTAATCACTTTAGTACTTCCTGTGTTCCTTAGTTGGATTCCACTCTAAAGGATAATTCCCATTTATTGCATCCTGGGTCCGATTTTTGTAGTTTTGGCTATTGTTACAATGATAACTTGAACACATCAGGGAATATGACGACATTGCTAAAATAAAGTCAGACATGGAAAGAATCACAAGTGGTCAGAGTATCAGACAGGTTGTACACAAGCAAGCATTTTATTCCCATTATCCAAACCACAGTAACGTCACACAGTTTATAAAGGGTTTATCAGTTGTATCTCATTTATTAATGGCTGATAAGCCATTAACTGATGCTTTATAGATCAGTTATAAACCAAATTGGAACACATTTTGGGTTGGCAGGTTGTAAAAAATCATCGGCTCCAGTGTTTTGCAGTTGTAAATGTTTTTAAACCAGTAATAAATGCATAATATGTTGTTAATAAATGGATTTTGGTTTGGATTATCTGCAGTTTGCATACAGTCTAATCAATCAAAAAAATATTCTACCAGTCATAACTGTTGATAAAGACATTAATGTTGTTGTTTTGTTTGTTTTTTGGGTTTTGTTTTTTTTTTACAGAAAAAGGGTTATTAGAAAGTCATATCATCCAGATCCATTGATTTGTGGATTTGATTGAAATCTGTGTGATCTGTATATTTCTTGCCCTGTAGGGCTTCTTTGTACTATTCCTGTCTCTACACAGATAACTGTGTGAGTTTCCATAACCAACATTAACGAGGGCCAAAACTACAAATAATTAGATCAAACTTAATAAACCATAATTAATCATGATACTTACTTTTTTATAGAACTGTTTACCAAAAATGTAAAGGAGTAACATATAACATTCGATGATGGTTAAATGGCAGCATTGTGATGAGTGAGTTCTGACTTTCAAAACGAAGTAGAAAGTAGATTGGCATTCGACAACATATGCAAAACCTCAAGAGCCGATGAATCTGGCTATTGAGGCGTCAGTATTTCAAGTGACTTGCTGCTCTCTTCTCATGAAGCTTTTATCTATTCAAAACAAAGAAAAAAAGAGAAAAATGGTGATGAGCTAGATGTGATAGTGCTGCCAGAATAATGATATATTCAAAATAATGGCTGTGAGAGAGCTCCCTAATGGCAATGTTCGGGAGCCGAATATTGTAAAGCACCGCAACAAGGCTAAACTTGTGCAGGAGATTTACATGGGGAAAGAGCCGGCGACTCCTACTCTTTTCCTTACAAATCTGAGTTGTTTTTGGCATTCCTACACATATGTGCAATAATCAACACTGTGTCCTAGTATAGTTTTTTTCACACTCCCACAAACCTTCTGTCAAATGCAACAATGTCATCGGAGGAAGACATACCACAGAGGATCCAAATTTGTGAACCCACTGGATCGGAACCGGGTGCACAACAAAATTATATGTTCACAAATGATAAGCCCAACACTGCAGCACCTTCATATTTCACTTAACTGCACCGTCACTTTGGCACAGTAGAGCAGGAGTCTTTGAAGGATCTTCTCTTGCCCCTTGAGTGACGAGGACAGTCAGCTTTATTAAAGGGATATTTCATCCAAACACGGGGGTCCATTCTCCTCCTGATTTTGACTGACAGCTCAACTCCAGCAGAAAATCAAAGCAATCTGGGATGCATTTGGATTAAAGTGAGAGGGTCATCCTCAAAGGCTAAGGTTAGGCACACTGTGTGGATTTCTCATTGAAGGAACATGTATTTAAGCACGGATCAAACGCCTTTGTTTCAGAAAAGGGCTTTAATGTGAAGATAACATGTTGTTGTTTGGAAATGTTGAAATGCAATCTTAAGTATCCTCTTGAATGTGAATCATCTCATTACCAGGCATTCTCACACTGAGATAATGTGAAGCATAATGTGTTTTATATCATCATGGTATGAAACAGGGCCAGCAGTGCACTGTGTAAAATCCCCTTCAGTGGCATTATTTTGGTCGTCAGTAGCATAAATTTGGATGTGAGAAACATCAAAGCCCCATATAAATGCCTTTCTCTTCATGTTGTCATCCTATCTTTGAATCACTCCCCTCCCCTAGGGCCATGGTTATTTACATTTTCAAATCTGCATTTTTCATATAGATCTGTCTGCCTCTGATTTTAATATCAGTGATGTTTCCCACGACACCTTTTGTTTTATTATGCATTATGAATTTCTTCCCCTCTCTCTCCTCCCTCTCTCTCTCTCTCTCTCTCTCTCTCTCTCTCTCTCTCTCTCTCTCTCTCTCTCGCCTCCATCTTTTTCTAATCCCTATCCCCCACACTTGGCTTATGAGTCCCAGTGTTTTATCATGGGGAGAGAGATTTATCATTTCAATCTCATTTCAATAAATAAAATAATCTCTCTTCTCCTGTACGTGACAGCAGCTAATAGTATTTTGTTATCGTGGAGTGAAACTTTGCAGACTTGGTGCACTTGCTGAAATGCATTGGCATTCTGCAGCAGCATACATTGCCAGCACAGTGAGGAATACTTATCGCATTGTAAACTGTGCACAAGTACATTTAAAGAAATGTGACTCCAGCCCACTCCATTAAAGTGAAGCATGATGTCAAAGCATCTTATTTCTTGATTTAATGGATGTAATAATGTAACATGCCTTTGTATGGTAACATGCATTCATTGGATGTTATAGTCTTGCTCAGAGGTTAAATGCAGTATCATGTTAGATGCTTAGTAATTAAATGAATAATGCACTTACTGGCTTTGGTTTGTACCTTTTTCAGTAGCAGTATAGGAACCCTCATGTACCAATTCCATCCTCTTAAAAGCTACTGGGCTGCACTCATGTATGCTTTTATCTTTCAGCCAGGATATGTTCTTAAAGCACGGTCTGTCAGATCCGCCTGCACTGTGGTGTGTAGAAGAACAAGAGCAGCCATCAAGACGACAGTTTTATTTTAATTGCTATCTCCCTTTCCTCCCGGTCCTTCATTTTCCTTACCCTGGAGCAAATCAACAGAAAAATGTAAAAGGACTGACAGGAAAACAATTGCGTTTCAAATTGAACTCCCTGCAGAGTGTGTTCACTTCCTTAACCTGACATCCCTCCCTTCCCCACACATGGCAGAGGAGAAGGCGAGGCGAGCAGCAGCCACACTAAAGCTGGAGAGAGGGGGGAGACCGTCCTTTTGAATATGTGTTTTCTGTTTATCATTAGCTGACTGGGTGCTTCATCATTCGGCGAAAATCCCTATCTGCTGAACATAAGGCCGAGAGACAGCGGGGAATCAATCTTTTGTGCTTGGGCAGATAAACACAGGACGCAATCAGGGGGAGACGGAGCGACGGAGCAGGCCGCGGGACTCACGCCGCCGGTGATGGATGGCGGAAGTGAAAGTGTCAGGATGGCATTATGCAAATGGGGGAGGCATCCGAGCATCGCCCCGGTGATTATGGGAGATGGGAGAGCAGCCTGTGGTCCCCCTGGCACCAAGGCAGCCATTTTGGGGGCTCGTTGTCTCCTACTGGAGCTGGGGAAGGGGGGAGGAGGTGGAGGTGGAGGAGGAGGAGGGGATGGATAGAGTGGTGGACGGGAGAGAGAAAGAAGGAGGAGATGAAGGAGGAGGAAAAGGGAGGGAAGAGCGTGTCATGGTATCATTCCTCACATGCGCCACCGCTCACCCCACCCCTTACCCAAAAAGGGAGGAATAAGTCTATAAGCAGAGTGAGAGGCATCTGTGTCATTTACTGAAATAAATGACCAGCCTTCTCTTTCTGTGGCGTTTGAATGAGGAGGGTGAGCCTGCCGAATGATAGAGATAGAACACTGATGGAACAATCATGAATAATGAACTTGAACTGGACAGAAATAAAAGCTGGTTGGGGTGATTGCGACGGCAGCTATGTTTTTTCAACATAGTCGAAACAACCGCATGCCGAGCTGCTCTCAGAGGCCAACGTGACCCCTGGGTACAATGGTATCCCGGCTGTGTCACTTTCACAACCATCTAGACTGTCTCTCTCTATCACACACATACACACACACACACACACACACCAATCTCAATGACAAGTGAGCAGGACACACACTCCCACTATAATGACCAAGGATGCTACTTGTATTCAAATGAGGGTTGAAGTGAGAACCAGGCAGATACTTCAGGGAGCAGCCGGGCCCAGAGGGGAGATCCAGCCGCAGTCCCTGCTGTACCATTACAGTAAGATTGGATGAAGATGGAGACATGGAAAATATGATAGTGTGTGTGAGCTGATGGGGACGGCGCAAGGAGAATGCCGCCCAGATGATCTATGCACATGAGCCTGTGTGCGCGTCGTGAGTGAGCTGGTGTGTGCTGTGAAATTAGCAGCTGTATTCGGATGAGCCCATTTCTCTCGTGTTTACACAAGAGGAGAGAGAGTACGCATGTGTGATACCAGAAAACAGGAGAAAGTCTGTGATGATGCGCTTCACAATGTAATTCTTTTGAGTGAGCGTCTGCCATGATCACGGCATCGTCGCTTCTCTACTGGAATACAATTAACAGCAGTCATCCTTTACCATTTCAAATCGTCGTCCTGTTTCTCCTTTTCGAGCCTGCATCCATTTTTAGTCTCCGTCCTCGAGAGACAAACCGGGCTGAAGTGCTTGTCCTCCACCTCTAACTTTACCACTCGCCACAACACACAGACAATACCACTCCGTTCCGCCTGATTGGATCCATTTGCATTGGACACCTCCTCTGCATATTGATTGATGGGTTTAATCAGCGAATCAGGGGGAGCGCTCAGACATCAATCTCTGTCAAGCCCCTACCTTTTTTCCGAGCCTGTGATTCCCTGCTAGGACTCATCAAGGAAAGCAAGTTTAGACAGAGAAAGAGGTATGGAGAGGGAACAGAAGAGAAAGACAGAGAGAGAGAGAGAGAGAGAGAGAGAGAGAGAGAGAGAGAGAGAGAGAGAGAGAGAGAGAGAGAGAGAGAGAGAGAGAGAGAGAGAGAGGGAAAAAAAGAAGAACTGCATGTGGGGAGTGGAAGGACAAAGTATTAGAAATAACTTCAGGTGGATTTCTCTGACTGGCCCCTGTAAAGTAGATCAGGTGTAGAATAAAGGACGGCTGGCCAACTGTGAAGCCATATAGGAAATTTAGAAATGAAATAGCAGCCAGACTGAGCAGATTTATTCAGGTTATACATGTACAGTAATGCAGAAAATGTATGAGTCAAGCATGAAAAGAATTGAATTTCAACAGCGGAGAAAGATCTGATCTTAAATCTGGTGTTTTTCATTCATTGTTAATTATTCAGACAATTTTACATCCAATTATATCATTTAATCATACCTTAGATAATGTAACTTATTTTCTGACCTTGGTGTGAAGAGAATTGAGTGCACAGGGGGAAAAAAAAATTCCCACCTCCTCTCTTCTCTCAAATTAAACTTTTGTTCCTTTTCTCTCCACCTAAACTTTGGTGCACAGAAGTAGCCTAATAGGAGATGACACAACAGTTAACTAATTGGCATCAAACAACTCAAGTCTTAAGAGCGTTCTTCTTGTCTAATTTCACAGGTCCTACAACAGGTGTAGCTGTCAAAGTCACAGGATCAATAGAAAGGCTTGGAAAACAGCCTTTTCACTCCTCTCCCTGCTGCTTGTGTGTGTGTTTGTGTGTGCATGTGTGTGTGTGTGTCTGCATGCATGCACAGTTGTATATATAGAAAGTGTTAATTGAGTTGTGATTGCCATTGTGTGCCTCATCAGGGGAAGTACAAGACCCCCCTCCACTGTTCCCATGTCAATGTGAGAGTGTACCTGTGACACGTCGAGCTGACAGACACTTCATTTCCTTCTCACTTGATAATTACTGTAATACAAACTCAATTAAAAGTAAGCAGCTCAAAGAAGAGATGAGATGAGTTTGATTAAAATATGAATAAAAATACAGATCTGAGAATACATATTTTTACAAGATCTGTCCCCAAGATTGTGTGACATTTGCACAAATGTACGCAGGTATCTCTCATTTCTGTTTCACAGGAGACAGTTAATAGGTTAGAGACAATGCTGAAGCTTGTTTCTTTCCTTCTGGAGAAAGGTGTCTTGTTTTAAGGTGAGGAAATTTGACTGCTTTTAAACAACAATTCAACAAAAATCAGCCAGTTAACAATTAAATGGATGAAATGAACGACGAGAATTAAAGGCTCCTTCTTTGTCACGAGCAAAACGCTCACCCTCTATTAGGAGCACAGTGCTGAGGTTGCTTTAACAGCGACCAGATAATTGTCATGAAACATCACACGCAACTAGTAAAAACAGTAAATGAACTCTGTCCTTCTGTATTTCAACATTTGTGCAGGCGAAGAGTATATTTTATTTCTTCTATTAAACTCAATTACTTCCTGTGTGAACCTGGGCTTGACAAAAAGGGTCCCATAATTCAGTTCTGAGAGAGAGAAAAACAAAACATTGCAACATGCTCGTTTTTGGAGGAAGAAACTTTTAATACCCACAGCTCTTAATGACGGCACTGCAATTAGAGTGGCTGCATTTTTGCTCTAGCCGCGAGTCAAAGGAAAACAAATAAAGCTGCTCGATTTAGAAACCTTATTAGACTTTGAGTCCCTGAGCAATTAAAGTATTACAGCTGAAGTGCTTCTGTGAACCCACCGATGGAAAGCATTTATAGGTGGTCTCTACTTTACTGGTGGTCTGTTACTGGGCTTTTTTCCTCTCTCTTTTTCTTATTTGCACCAGTCAGAGCTGCAATCGTCTCGTTGTTTATGTGTAAGCATGTCGTGAAAAGGTATTGGACAATAAAAGCTCTTGATATTTTACAGTGTCTGTCAAGGACAAATTGCACAAATGCAAACTTTTCTATCCTCTGCTTGCTTCAACATACATTGATTATGACAAGATATAAAAATGCATAATAGGGATTGAAACATCTGCTAAAATGTATTGATTTAAAAGCTGAAAATAAACACAACTCATCTTTTGAAGCATTCATTCTTTAATCTTCAATCTGCAGTGTTTGCCCCATGCAGTGTCTAAATTGGCTTGGCTGTGATGATGCCCTTTGCAATGCAATCTCTCCAATTTGATGCCTTATCAAATTACTAACCCAGAGGAAATGAATGGTATCATCTGTGTCAAGGCATTGATGTAGTTTCACTTAGCCTGAAACACTATGGTCCTAATTGAATGATTAGATTTCTCTAGATTTTCTATCCATCCTCATAGTAATTACAATTGAAGAGGGAAACTGAGTGCCTTACATTTCAATTTAACAAATAAAAGCAGGTAAAAAAAAAAATAAAAAAAAAATGGATATTTTAATTACACAGAATTTAATAATACATAATTGTAATTGGCTATAATTGGAGTGGAAGTGTTCTGAGACGAGCAGAATTTCATTTCCTTAGATATATTTTATTTTAATGAGTTGTAATACATTTTTGGTGAGAGCACAGTGATAAAAGACTAAAACCTGACATGCCACTAGGGGGGGTGGTGAAGCTTTTTGGGGCCCGAGCAAGCACATGGGTTGGTATGCACTAAAACACACCACATTCAAATGTTCTGTTTCTCATTCACACACACATACACACACTTACGCACACATACTTTCCCACAAGAGAGGAGAGAGAGAGAGAGGGTGAGAGAGAGAGAGAGAGAGGAGGTAACTGTGTTTTAAGGGGAAGAATGAAGAGAAGAAAAAAAGTAGGAGAATGTGGTCACATGACTACTTGCATTACAGCTACAGCTCTATCTCGACTAACTTTGGCGTGTAGTTTCACCCTCCGCCTGCTAATACTATAATCCCCCAGTGGTGACCTCCTCCTCTCGGACCACTTCTGACACCTCCTGCTCGGCCACCTCTGCCCCGGCTCCTCCCCTCTGATCACTCGGCAAGAGTCCCCGCCATAATTGACTAATGACCCCATATCAATATTTGGCTGTGGTCACAGGCTTTCAGTACCGTTGTAATTTAAAGTGGATTAGTGTTCGCCTCAGCACGTTTCTTTTGGCAGCCAGCCAGTGGGACGAGCTTTTGATAACAGGTTCCTTCTTGCGTGAGTGTATGTGTGTTTCCAGTGTAAGTGTGTGTACGTGTCTGCTTTGTGTGTGTGTGTTTGTGTGAACTACATAAGCTGCCCATTGCCCTACGGGACTTAAACACCAAAGCAGCA
>JAAROE010000207.1:27500-42500 GCA_036365135.1 Miichthys miiuy | reverse complement strand
AGCTCGTTATTTGTTGTTACACTGAGTCAAATGGTAAGTGGACCCGACCTTGGGAAACGCTGCCAAGGTCGCCAGGAAGTCAGTCACGATTTCAAGGGCTTTTCCTACTTCTAATTCTCTTTAACTTGCAGTACATTGCCTATTTCTGCTTTGCACGTATTTCTTGTTCTTCTGCTCAGCCGCTGACGTTTTTTTTTTTTTGCTGTGGCTGCTGTTGTTTTCTCTCTGGCCATAGGAGGGCCGGAATCAACCGTTTCGACCAATGGCTAGATTCACCATCAAGGACTGTTTCCGCAGAAAGGACCTTTACAAGTAGCGTGCCTGCAGCATTTGCTGTCACTAAAGTCCACGACCCGCAACTGAATCCAGTTTAAAACCTCCCATCCGATCTCGGAAACAAAAATGTACATCTCGCACAGCATTTGAGGTCCAAGAAGCACGTGCCTGGACGCGGTGGCGCCCCTGCTGGCTGTCCGTGCAGGTTTCCGTAGTGTAGTGGTTATCACGTTCGCCTCACACGCGAAAGGTCCCCGGTTCGAAACCGGGCGGAAACACACATCTTGGCTCTTTCCTGTGCGTGAGTATTTCAATGGAGCTGTGGTAAGTCAAAGTGTCAGAAAACCACACAACGTATAAGGCAGTGTGCACAACAGAATGCGCCTGCTGCCGATTTTTCGTAGGTAGGGATGCTAACAGCATCGTCTCTTGGACACGCTTGCTGTGCTGCCGCCGTGTCACTATTGTCTCTTTGGGCGAACGGTAAAGAGCCTGTAGAAAAGGCAAACCTCCCGCCGGGAATCGAACCCCGGTCTTCCGCGTGACAGGCGGAGATACTGTCCACTATACTAACGAGGAACGCCGTGGTGCTGTTTTTGGCACGTAACCGAACTGGTGCCGCTGTTACAGCGGTTCCAGGGAATATACGGGGAGGCCTGCCATTTCTTGATAGGCACTGCAGCTTGTAGTGTAACATCCATCCAGAGTGTTCTCCTCTTTGGTCGGGCATTTCGCAATCTGTTTGCGTTTGGGGAGTTCACAGATTAGTTCTGTCCAGCATATAGCTGCTTCCGGCTGTGCGTGTGCACGCTCAGCTGCACGCACGGGTTTCCGTAGTGTAGTGGTCATCACGTTCGCCTAACACGCGAAAGGTCCCCGGTTCGAAACCGGGCGGAAACACAGCTCGTTATTTGTTGTTACACTGAGTCAAATGGTAAGTGGACCCGACCTTGGGAAACGCTGCCAAGGTCGCCAGGAAGTCAGTCACGATTTCAAGGGCTTTTCCTACTTCTAATTCTCTTTAACTTGCAGTACATTGCCTATTTCTGCTTTGCACATATTTCTTGTTCTTCTGCTCAGCCGCTGACGTTTTTTTTTTTGCTGTGGCTGCTGTTGTTTTCTCTGGCCATAGGAGGGCGGAATCAACCGTTTCGACCAATGGCTAGATTCACCATCAAGGACTGTTTCCGCAGAAAGGACCTTTACAAGTAGCGTGCCTGCAGCATTTGCTGTCACTAAAGTCCACGACCCGCAACTGAATCCAGTTTAAAACCTCCCATCCGATCTCTCGAAACAAAATGTACATCTCGCACAGCATTTGAGGTCCAAGAAGCACGTGCCTGGACGCGTGGCGCCCCTGCTGGCTGTCCGTGCAGGTTTCCGTAGTGTAGTGGTTATCACGCTCGCCTCACGCGAAAGGTCCCGGTTCAAACCGGGCGGAAACACACATCTTGGCTCTTTCCTGTGCGTGAGTATTTCAATGGAGCTGTGGTAAGTCAAAGTGTCAGAAAACCACACAACGTATAAGGCAGTGTGCACAACAGAATGCGCCTGCTGCCGATTTTTCGTAGGTAGGGATGCTAACAGCATCGCTCTTGACACGCTTGCTGTGCTGCCGCGTGTCACTATTGTCTCTTTGGGCGAACGGTAAAGAGCCTGTAGAAAAGGCAAACCTCCCCGTCGGGGAATCGAACCCCGGTCTTCCGCGTGACAGGCGGAGATACTGTCCACTATACTAACGAGGAACGCCGTGGTGCTGTTTTTGGCACGTAACCGAACTGGTGCCGCTGTTACAGCGTTCCAGGAATATACGGGAGGCCTGCCATTTCTTGATAGGCACTGCAGCTTGTAGTGTAACATCCATCCAGAGTGTTCTCCTCTTTGGTCGGGCATTTCGCAATCTGTTTGCGTTTGGGGAGTTCACAGATTAGTTCTGTCCAGCATATAGCTGCTTCCGGCTGTGCGTATGCACGCTCAGCTGCACGCACGGGTTTCCGTAGTGTAGTGGTTATCACGTTCGCCTCACACGCGAAAGGTCCCCGGTTCGAAACCGGGCGGAAACACACATCTTGGCTCTTTCCTGTGCGTGAGTATTTCAATGGAGCTGTGGTAAGTCAAAGTGTCAGAAAACCACACAACGTATAAGGCAGTGTGCACAACAGAATGCGCCTGCTGCCGATTTTTCGTAGGTAGGGATGCTAACAGCATCGTCTCTTGGACACGCTTGCTGTGCTGCCGCCGTGTCACTATTGTCTCTTTGGGCGAACGGTAAAGAGCCTGTAGAAAAGGCAAACCTCCCCGTCGGGGAATCGAACCCCGGTCTTCCGCGTGACAGGCGGAGATACTGTCCACTATACTAACGAGGAACGCCGTGGTGCTGTTTTTGGCACGTAACCGAACTGGTGCCGCTGTTACAGCGGTTCCAGGGAATATACGGGGAGGCCTGCCATTTCTTGATAGGCACTGCAGCTTGTAGTGTAACAGCCATCCAGAGTGTTCTCCTCTTTGGTCGGGCATTTCGCAATCTGTTTGCGTTTGGGGAGTTCACAGATTAGTTCTGTCCAGCATATAGCTGCTTCGGCTGTGCGTATGCAGCTGCACGCACGGGTTTCCGTAGTGTAGTGGTCATCACGTTCGCCTAACACGCGAAAGGTCCCCGGTTCGAAACCGGGCGGAAACACAGCTCGTTATTTGTTGTTACACTGAGTCAAATGGTAAGTGGACCCGACCTTGGGAAACGCTGCCAAGGTCGCCAGGAAGTCAGTCACGATTTCAAGGGCTTTTCCTACTTCTAATTCTCTTTAACTTGCAGTACATTGCCTATTTCTGCTTTGCACGTATTTCTTGTTCTTCTGCTCAGCCGCTGACGTCTTTTTTTTTTTGCTGTGGCTGCTGTTGTTTTCTCTCTGGCCATAGGAGGGCGGAATCAACCGTTCGACCAATGGCTAGATTCACCATCAAGGACTGTTTCCGGCAGAAAGGACCTTTACAAGTAGCGTGCCTGCAGCATTTGCTGTCACTAAAGTCCACGACCCGGCGACTGAATCCAGTTTAAAACCTCCCATCCGATCTCTCGGAAACAAAAATGTACATCTCGCACAGCATTTGAGGTCCAAGAAGCACGTGCCTGGACGCGGTGGCGCCCCTGCTGGCTGTCCGTGCAGGTTTCCGTAGTGTAGTGGTTATCACGTTCGCCTCACACGCGAAAGGTCCCCGGTTCGAAACCGGGCGGAAACACACATCTTGGCTCTTTCCTGTGCGTGAGTATTTCAATGGAGCTGTGGTAAGTCAAAGTGTCAGAAAACCACACAACGTATAAGGCAGTGTGCACAACAGAATGCGCCTGCTGCCGATTTTTCGTAGGTAGGGATGCTAACAGCATCGTCTCTTGGACACGCTTGCTGTGCTGCCGCCGTGTCACTATTGTCTCTTTGGGCGAACGGTAAAGAGCCTGAAAAGGCAAACCTCCCGCCGGGAATCGAACCCGGTCTTCCGCGTGACAGGCGGAGATACTGTCCACTATACTAACGAGGAACGCCGTGGTGCTGTTTTGGCACGTAACCGAACTGGTGCCGCTGTTACAGCGGTTCCAGGAATATACGGGGAGGCCTGCCATTTCTTGATAGGCACTGCAGCTTGTAGTGTAACAGCCATCCAGAGTGTTCTCCTCTTTGGTCGGGCATTTCGCAATCTGTTTGCGTTGGGGAGTTCACAGATTAGTTCTGTCCAGCATATAGCTGCTTCCGCTGTGCGTATGCACGCTCAGCTGCCGCGGGTTTCCGTAGTGTAGTGGTCATCACGTTCGCCTAACACGCGAAAGGTCCCCGGTTCGAAACCGGGCGGAAACACAGCTCGTTATTTGTTGTTACACTGAGTCAAATGGTAAGTGGACCCGACCTTGGGAAACGCTGCCAAGGTCGCCAGGAAGTCAGTCACGATTTCAAGGGCTTTTCCTACTTCTAATTCTCTTTAACTTGCCGTACATTGCCTATTTCTGCTTTGCACGTATTTCTTGTTCTTCTGCTCAGCCGCTGACGTCTTTTTTTTTGCTGTGGCTGCTGTTGTTTTCTCTCTGGCCATAGGAGGGCCGGAATCAACCGTTTTCGACCAATGGCTAGATTCACCATCAAGGACTGTTTCCGGCAGAAAGGACCTTTACAAGTAGCGTGCCTGCAGCATTTGCTGTCACTAAAGTCCACGACCCGGCAACTGCGACTGAATCCAGTTTAAAACCTCCCATCCGATCTCTCGGAAACAAAAATGTACATCTCGCACAGCATTTGAGGTCCAAGAAGCACGTGCCTGGACGCGGTGGCGCCCCTGCTGGCTGTCCGTGCAGGTTTCCGTAGTGTAGTGGTTATCACGTTCGCCTCACACGCGAAAGGTCCCCGGTTCGAAACCGGGCGGAAACACACATCTTGGCTCTTTCCTGTGCGTGAGTATTTCAATGGAGCTGTGGTAAGTCAAAGTGTCAGAAAACCACACAACGTATAAGGCAGTGTGCACAACAGAATGCGCCTGCTGCCGATTTTTCGTAGGTAGGGATGCTAACAGCATCGTCTCTTGGACACGCTTGCTGTGCTGCCGCCGTGTCACTATTGTCTCTTTGGGCGAACGGTAAAGAGCCTGTAGAAAAGGCAAACCTCCCCGTCGGGGAATCGAACCCCGGTCTTCCGCGTGACAGGCGGAGATACTGTCCACTATACTAACGAGGAACGCCGTGGTGCTGTTTTTGGCACGTAACCGAACTGGTGCCGCTGTTACAGCGGTTCCAGGGAATATACGGGGAGGCCTGCCATTTCTTGATAGGCACTGCAGCTTGTAGTGTAACAGCCATCCAGAGTGTTCTCCTCTTTGGTCGGGCATTTCGCAATCTGTTTGCGTTTGGGGAGTTCACAGATTAGTTCTGTCCAGCATATAGCTGCTTCCGGCTGTGCGTATGCACGCTCAGCTGCACGCACGGGTTTCCGTAGTGTAGTGGTCATCACGTTCGCCTAACACGCGAAAGGTCCCCGGTTCGAAACCGGGCGGAAACACAGCTCGTTATTTGTTGTTACACTGAGTCAAATGGTAAGTGGACCCGACCTTGGGAAACGCTGCCAAGGTCGCCAGGAAGTCAGTCACGATTTCAAGGGCTTTTCCTACTTCTAATTCTCTTTAACTTGCAGTACATTGCCTATTTCTGCTTTGCACGTATTTCTTGTTCTTCTGCTCAGCCGCTGACGTCTTTTTTTTTTTTGCTGTGGCTGCTGTTGTTTTCTCTCTGGCCATAGGAGGGCCGGAATCAACCGTTTTCGACCAATGGCTAGATTCACCATCAAGGACTGTTTCCGGCAGAAAGGACCTTTACAAGTAGCGTGCCTGCAGCATTTGCTGTCACTAAAGTCCACGACCCGCAACTGAATCCAGTTTAAAACCTCCCATCCGATCTCTCGAAACAAAAATGTACATCTCGCACAGCATTTGAGGTCCAAGAAGCACGTGCCTGGACGCGTGGCGCCCTGCTGGCTGTCGTGCAGGTTTCCGTAGTGTAGTGGTTATCACGTTCGCCTCACGCGAAAGGTCCCGGTTCAAACCGGCGAAACACACATCTTGGCTCTTTCCTGTGCGTGAGTATTTCAATGGAGCTGTGGTAAGTCAAAGTGTCAGAAAACCACACAACGTATAAGGCAGTGTGCACAACAGAATGCGCCTGCTGCCGATTTTTCGAGGTAGGGATGCTAACAGCATCGTCTCTTGGACACGCTTGCTGTGCTGCCGCCGTGTCACTATTGTCTCTTTGGGCGAACGGTAAAGAGCCTGTAGAAAAGGCAAACCTCCCCGTCGGGGAATCGAACCCCGGTCTTCCGCGTGACAGGCGGAGATACTGTCCACTATACTAACGAGGAACGCCGTGGTGCTGTTTTTGGCACGTAACCGAACTGGTGCCGCTGTTACAGCGGTTCCAGGAATATCGGGAGGCCTGCCATTTCTTGATAGGCACTGCAGCTTGTAGTGTAACAGCCATCCAGAGTGTTCTCCTCTTTGGTCGGGCATTTCGCAATCTGTTTGCGTTTGGGAGTTCACAGATTAGTTCTGTCCAGCATATAGCTGCTTCCGGCTGTGCGTATGCACGCTCAGCTGCACGCACGGGTTTCCGTAGTGTAGTGGTCATCACGTTCGCCTAACACGCGAAAGGTCCCCGGTTCGAAACCGGGCGGAAACACAGCTCGTTATTTGTTGTTACACTGAGTCAAATGGTAAGTGGACCCGACCTTGGGAAACGCTGCCAAGGTCGCCAGGAAGTCAGTCACGATTTCAAGGGCTTTTCCTACTTCTAATTCTCTTTAACTTGCAGTACATTGCCTATTTCTGCTTTGCACGTATTTCTTGTTCTTCTGCTCAGCCGCTGACGTCTTTTTTTTTTTTGCTGTGGCTGCTGTTGTTTTCTCTCTGGCCATAGGAGGGCCGGAATCAACCGTTTTCGACCAATGGCTAGATTCACCATCAAGGACTGTTTCCGGCAGAAAGGACCTTTACAAGTAGCGTGCCTGCAGCATTTGCTGTCACTAAAGTCCACGACCCGGCAACTGAATCCAGTTTAAAACCTCCCATCCGATCTCTCGGAAACAAAAATGTACATCTCGCACAGCATTTGAGGTCCAAGAAGCACGTGCCTGGACGCGGTGGCGCCCCTGCTGGCTGTCCGTGCAGGTTTCCGTAGTGTAGTGGTTATCACGTTCGCCTCACACGCGAAAGGTCCCCGGTTCGAAACCGGGCGGAAACACACATCTTGGCTCTTTCCTGTGCGTGAGTATTTCAATGGAGCTGTGGTAAGTCAAAGTGTCAGAAAACCACACAACGTATAAGGCAGTGTGCACAACAGAATGCGCCTGCTGCCGATTTTTCGTAGGTAGGGATGCTAACAGCATCGTCTCTTGGACACGCTTGCTGTGCTGCCGTGTCACTATTGTCTCTTTGGGCGAACGGTAAAGAGCCTGTAGAAAAGGCAAACCTCCCCGTCGGGGAATCGAACCCCGGTCTTCCGCGTGACAGGCGGAGATACTGTCCACTATACTAACGAGGAACGCCGTGGTGCTGTTTTTGGCACGTAACCGAACTGGTGCCGCTGTTACAGCGGTTCCAGGGAATATACGGGGAGGCCTGCCATTTCTTGATAGGCACTGCAGCTTGTAGTGTAACAGCCATCCAGAGTGTTCTCCTCTTTGGTCGGGCATTTCGCAATCTGTTTGCGTTTGGGGAGTTCACAGATTAGTTCTGTCCAGCATATAGCTGCTTCCGGCTGTGCGTATGCACGCTCAGCTGCACGCACGGGTTTCCGTAGTGTAGTGGTCATCACGTTCGCCTAACACGCGAAAGGTCCCCGGTTCGAAACCGGGCGGAAACACAGCTCGTTATTTGTTGTTACACTGAGTCAAATGGTAAGTGGACCCGACCTTGGGAAACGCTGCCAAGGTCGCCAGGAAGTCAGTCACGATTTCAAGGGCTTTTCCTACTTCTAATTCTCTTTAACTTGCAGTACATTGCCTATTTCTGCTTTGCACGTATTTCTTGTTCTTCTGCTCAGCCGCTGACGTTTTTTTTTTTTTGCTGTGGCTGCTGTTGTTTTCTCTCTGGCCATAGGAGGGCCGGAATCAACCGTTTTCGACCAATGGCTAGATTCACCATCAAGGACTGTTTCCGGCAGAAAGGACCTTTACAAGTAGCGTGCCTGCAGCATTTGCTGTCACTAAAGTCCACGACCGGCAACTGAATCCAGTTTAAAACCTCCCATCCGATCTCGGAAACAAAAATGTACATCTCGCACAGCATTTGAGGTCCAAGAAGCACGTGCCTGGGCGGTGGCGCCCCTGCTGGCTGTCGTGCAGGTTTCCGTAGTGTAGTGGTTATCACGCTCGCCTCACACGCGAAAGGTCCCGGTTCAAACCGGCGGAAACACACATCTTGGCTCTTTCCTGTGCGTGAGTATTTCAATGGAGCTGTGGTAAGTCAAAGTGTCAGAAAACCACACAACGTATAAGGCAGTGTGCACAACAGAATGCGCCTGCTGCCGATTTTCGTAGGTAGGGATGCTAACAGCATCGCCTCTTGGACACGCTTGCTGTGCTGCGCGTGTCACTATTGTCTCTTTGGGCGACGGTAAAGAGCCTGTAGAAAAGGCAAACCTCCCGTCGGGGAATCGAACCCCGGTCTTCCGCGTGACAGGCGGAGATACTGTCCACTATACTAACGAGGAACGCCGTGGTGCTGTTTTTGGCACGTAACCGAACTGGTGCCGCTGTTACAGCGGTTCCAGGAATATCGGGAGGCCTGCCATTTCTTGATAGGCACTGCAGCTTGTAGTGTAACAGCCATCCAGAGTGTTCTCCTCTTTGGTCGGGCATTTCGCAATCTGTTTGCGTTTGGGGAGTTCACAGATTAGTTCTGTCCAGCATAT
Source organism: Miichthys miiuy (assembly GCA_036365135.1). Classification (NCBI taxonomy): domain Eukaryota; kingdom Metazoa; phylum Chordata; class Actinopteri; family Sciaenidae; genus Miichthys; species Miichthys miiuy. Next base: position 33,787 of record JAAROE010000207.1, on the reverse strand, counting down.
AGCTGCTTCCGGCTGTGCGTATGCACGCTCAGCTGCACGCACGGGTTTCCGTAGTGTAGTGGTCATCACGTTCGCCTAACACGCGAAAGGTCCCCGGTTCGAAACCGGGCGGAAACACAGCTCGTTATTTGTTGTTACACTGAGTCAAATGGTAAGTGGACCCGACCTTGGGAAACGCTGCCAAGGTCGCCAGGAAGTCAGTCACGATTTCAAGGGCTTTTCCTACTTCTAATTCTCTTTAACTTGCAGTACATTGCCTATTTCTGCTTTGCACGTATTTCTTGTTCTTCTGCTCAGCCGCTGACGTCTTTTTTTTTTTGCTGTGGCTGCTGTTGTTTTCTCTCTGGCCATAGGAGGGCCGGAATCAACCGTTTTCGACCAATGGCTAGATTCACCATCAAGGACTGTTTCCGCAGAAAGGACCTTTACAAGTAGCGTGCCTGCAGCATTTGCTGTCACTAAAGTCCACGACCCGCAACTGAATCCAGTTTAAAACCTCCCATCCGATCTCTCGAAACAAAAATGTACATCTCGCACAGCATTTGAGGTCCAAGAAGCACGTGCCTGGGCGGTGGCGCCCCTGCTGGCTGTCGTGCAGGTTTCCGTAGTGTAGTGGTTATCACGTTCGCCTCACGCGAAAGGTCCCGGTTCAAACCGGAAACACACATCTTGGCTCTTTCCTGTGCGTGAGTATTTCAATGGAGCTGTGGTAAGTCAAAGTGTCAGAAAACCACACAACGTATAAGGCAGTGTGCACAACAGAATGCGCCTGCTGCCGATTTTTCGTAGGTAGGGATGCTAACAGCATCGTCTCTTGACACGCTTGCTGTGCTGCCGCCGTGTCACTATTGTCTCTTTGGGCGAACGGTAAAGAGCCTGTAGAAAAGGCAAACCTCCCCGTCGGGGAATCGAACCCCGGTCTTCCGCGTGACAGGCGGAGATACTGTCCACTATACTAACGAGGAACGCCGTGGTGCTGTTTTGGCACGTAACCGAACTGGTGCCGCTGTTACAGCGGTTCCAGGGAATATACGGGGAGGCCTGCCATTTCTTGATAGGCACTGCAGCTTGTAGTGTAACAGCCATCCAGAGTGTTCTCCTCTTTGGTCGGGCATTTCGCAATCTGTTTGCGTTTGGGGAGTTCACAGATTAGTTCTGTCCAGCATATAGCTGCTTCCGGCTGTGCGTATGCACGCTCAGCTGCACGCACGGTTTCCGTAGTGTAGTGGTCATCACGCTCGCTTAACACGAAAGGTCCCGGTTCAAACGGCGGAAACACAGCTCGTTATTTGTTGTTACACTGAGTCAAATGGTAAGTGGACCCGACCTTGGGAAACGCTGCCAAGGTCGCCAGGAAGTCAGTCACGATTTCAAGGGCTTTTCCTACTTCTAATTCTCTTTAACTTGCAGTACATTGCCTATTTCTGCTTTGCACGTATTTCTTGTTCTTCTGCTCAGCCGCTGACGCGTTTTTTTTTGCTGTGGCTGCTGTTGTTTTCTCTCTGGCCATAGGAGGGCGGAATCAACCGTTTCGACCAATGGCTAGATTCACCATCAAGGACTGTTTCCGCAGAAAGGACCTTTACAAGTAGCGTGCCTGCAGCATTTGCTGTCACTAAAGTCCACGACCCCGCAACTGAATCCAGTTTAAAACCTCCCATCCGATCTCGGAAACAAAAATGTACATCTCGCACAGCATTTGAGGTCCAAGAAGCACGTGCCTGGGCGCGTGGGCGCCTGCTGGCTGTCCGTGCAGGTTTCCGTAGTGTAGTGGTTATCACGTTCGCCTCACGCGAAAGGTCCCGGTTCAAACCGGGCGGAAACACACATCTTGGCTCTTTCCTGTGCGTGAGTATTTCAATGGAGCTGTGGTAAGTCAAAGTGTCAGAAAACCACACAACGTATAAGGCAGTGTGCACAACAGAATGCGCCTGCTGCGATTTTTCGTAGGTAGGGATGCTAACAGCATCGTCTCTTGACACGCTTGCTGTGCTGCCGCCGTGTCACTATTGTCTCTTTGGGCGAACGGTAAAGAGCCTGTAGAAAAGGCAAACCTCCCCGTCGGGGAATCGAACCCCGGTCTTCCGCGTGACAGGCGGAGATACTGTCCACTATACTAACGAGGACGCCGTGGTGCTGTTTTTGGCACGTAATCGAACTGGTGCCGCTGTTACAGCGGTTCCAGGGAATATACGGGGAGGCCTGCCATTTCTTGATAGGCACTGCAGCTTGTAGTGTAACAGCCATCCAGAGTGTTCTCCTCTTTGGTCGGGCATTTCGCAATCTGTTTGCGCTTTGGGAGTTCACAGATTAGTTCTGTCCAGCATATAGCTGCTTCGGCTGTGCGTGCACGCTCAGCTGCACGCACGGGTTTCCGTAGTGTAGTGGTCATCACGTTCGCCTAACACGCGAAAGGTCCCCGGTTCGAAACCGGGCGGAAACACAGCTCGTTATTTGTTGTTACACTGAGTCAAATGGTAAGTGGACCCGACCTTGGGAAACGCTGCCAAGGTCGCCAGGAAGTCAGTCACGATTTCAAGGGCTTTTCCTACTTCTAATTCTCTTTAACTTGCAGTACATTGCCTATTTCTGCTTTGCACGTATTTCTTGTTCTTCTGCTCAGCCGCTGGCGTTTTTTTTTTTGCTGTGGCTGCTGTTGTTTTCTCTCTGGCCATAGGGGCGGAATCAACCGCTTTCGACCAATGGCTAGATTCACCATCAAGGACTGTTTCCGCAGAAAGGACCTTTACAAGTAGCGTGCCTGCAGCATTTGCTGTCACTAAAGTCCACGACCCGCAACTGAATCCAGTTTAAAACCTCCCATCCGATCTCTCGAAACAAAAATGTACATCTCGCACAGCATTTGAGGTCCAAGAAGCACGTGCCTGGACGCGTGGCGCCCCTGCTGTCCGTGCAGGTTTCCGTAGTGTAGTGGTTATCACGTCGCCACACGCGAAAGGTCCCGGTTCAAACCGGCGGAAACACACATCTTGGCTCTTTCCTGTGCGTGAGTATTTCAATGGAGCTGTGGTAAGTCAAAGTGTCAGAAAACCACACAACGTATAAGGCAGTGTGCACAACAGAATGCGCCTGCTGCCGATTTTTCGTAGGTAGGGATGCTAACAGCATCGTCTCTTGGACACGCTTGCTGTGCTGCCGCCGTGTCACTATTGTCTCTTTGGGCGACGGTAAAGAGCCTGTAGAAAGGCAAACCTCCCCGGTCCGGGAATCGAACCCCGGTCTTCCGCGTGACAGGCGGAGATACTGTCCACTATACTAACGAGGAACGCCGTGGTGCTGTTTTTGGCACGTAACCGAACTGGTGCCGCTGTTACAGCGGTTCCAGGGAATATACGGGGAGGCCTGCCATTTCTTGATAGGCACTGCAGCTTGTAGTGTAACAGCCATCCAGAGTGTTCTCCTCTTTGGTCGGGCATTTCGCAATCTGTTTGCGTTTGGGGAGTTCACAGATTAGTTCTGTCCAGCATATAGCTGCTTCCGGCTGTGCGTGTGCACGCTCAGCTGCACGCACGGGTTTCCGTAGTGTAGTGGTCATCACGTTCGCCTAACACGCGAAAGGTCCCCGGTTCGAAACCGGGCGGAAACACAGCTCGTTATTTGTTGTTACACTGAGTCAAATGGTAAGTGGACCCGACCTTGGGAAACGCTGCCAAGGTCGCCAGGAAGTCAGTCACGATTTCAAGGGCTTTTCCTACTTCTAATTCTCTTTAACTTGCAGTACATTGCCTATTTCTGCTTTGCACGTATTTCTTGTTCTTCTGCTCAGCCGCTGACGTTTTTTTTTGCTGTGGCTGCTGTTGTTTTCTCTCTGGCCATAGGAGGGCGGAATCAACCGTTTCGACCAATGGCTAGATTCACCATCAAGGACTGTTTCCGCAGAAAGGACCTTTACAAGTAGCGTGCCTGCAGCATTTGCTGTCACTAAAGTCCACGACCGGCAACTGAATCCAGTTTAAAACCTCCCATCCGATCTCTCGAAACAAAAATGTACATCTCGCACAGCATTTGAGGTCCAAGAAGCACGTGCCTGGACGCGGTGGCGCCCCTGCTGGCTGTCCGTGCAGGTTTCCGTAGTGTAGTGGTTATCACGTTCGCCTCACACGCGAAAGGTCCCCGGTTCGAAACCGGGCGGAAACACACATCTTGGCTCTTTCCTGTGCGTGAGTATTTCAATGGAGCTGTGGTAAGTCAAAGTGTCAGAAAACCACACAACGTATAAGGCAGTGTGCACAACAGAATGCGCCTGCTGCCGATTTTTCGTAGGTAGGGATGCTAACAGCATCGTCTCTTGGACACGCTTGCTGTGCTGCCGCCGTGTCACTATTGTCTCTTTGGGCGAACGGTAAAGAGCCTGTAGAAAAGGCAAACCTCCCGCCGGGAATCGAACCCCGGTCTTCCGCGTGACAGGCGGAGATACTGTCCACTATACTAACGAGGAACGCCGTGGTGCTGTTTTTGGCACGTAACCGAACTGGTGCCGCTGTTACAGCGGTTCCAGGGAATATACGGGGAGGCCTGCCATTTCTTGATAGGCACTGCAGCTTGTAGTGTAACAGCCATCCAGAGTGTTCTCCTCTTTGGTCGGGCATTTCGCAATCTGTTTGCGTTTGGGGAGTTCACAGATTAGTTCTGTCCAGCATATAGCTGCTTCCGGCTGTGCGTATGCACGCTCAGCTGCACGCACGGGTTTCCGTAGTGTAGTGGTCATCACGTTCGCCTAACACGCGAAAGGTCCCCGGTTCGAAACCGGGCGGAAACACAGCTCGTTATTTGTTGTTACACTGAGTCAAATGGTAAGTGGACCCGACCTTGGGAAACGCTGCCAAGGTCGCCAGGAAGTCAGTCACGATTTCAAGGGCTTTTCCTACTTCTAATTCTCTTTAACTTGCAGTACATTGCCTATTTCTGCTTTGCACGTATTTCTTGTTCTTCTGCTCAGCCGCTGACGTCTTTTTTTTTTTGCTGTGGCTGCTGTTTTTCTCTCTGGCCATAGGAGGGCGGAATCAACCGCTCGACCAATGGCTAGATTCACCATCAAGGACTGTTTCCGGCAGAAAGGACCTTTACAAGTAGCGTGCCTGCAGCATTTGCTGTCACTAAAGTCCACGACCCGGCAACTGAATCCAGTTTAAAACCTCCCATCCGATCTCTCGGAAACAAAAATGTACATCTCGCACAGCATTTGAGGTCCAAGAAGCACGTGCCTGGACGCGGTGGCGCCCCTGCTGGCTGTCGTGCAGGTTTCCGTAGTGTAGTGGTTATCACGTTCGCCACACGCGAAGGTCCCGGTTCAAACCGGCGGAAACACACATCTTGGCTCTTTCCTGTGCGTGAGTATTTCAATGGAGCTGTGGTAAGTCAAAGTGTCAGAAAACCACACAACGTATAAGGCAGTGTGCACAACAGAATCGCCTGCTGCCGATTTTTCGAGGTAGGGATGCTAACAGCATCGTCTCTTGACACGCTTGCTGTGCTGCGCCGTGTCACTATTGTCTCTTTGGGCGAACGGTAAAGAGCCTGTAGAAAAGGCAAACCTCCCCGTCGGGGAATCGAACCCCGGTCTTCCGCGTGACAGGCGGAGATACTGTCCACTATACTAACGAGGAACGCCGTGGTGCTGTTTTTGGCACGTAATCGAACTGGTGCCGCTGTTACAGCGGTTCCAGGAATATCTGGGAGGCCTGCCATTTCTTGATAGGCACTGCAGCTTGTAGTGTAACAGCCATCCAGAGTGTTCTCCTCTTTGGTCGGGCATTTCGCAATCTGTTTGCGTTTGGGAGTTCACAGATTAGTTCTGTCCAGCATATAGCTGCTTCGGCTGTGCGTATGCACGCTCAGCTGCGCCGCGGTTTCCGTAGTGTAGTGGTCATCACGCTCGCCTAACACGCGAAAGGTCCCGGTTCAAACCGGCGGAAACACAGCTCGTTATTTGTTGTTACACTGAGTCAAATGGTAAGTGGACCCGACCTTGGGAAACGCTGCCAAGGTCGCCAGGAAGTCAGTCACGATTTCAAGGGCTTTTCCTACTTCTAATTCTCTTTAACTTGCAGTACATTGCCTATTTCTGCTTTGCACGTATTTCTTGTTCTTCTGCTCAGCCGCTGGCGTTTTTTTTTTTGCTGTGGCTGCTGTTGTTTTCTCTGGCCATAGGAGGGCGGAATCAACCGTTTTCGACCAATGGCTAGATTCACCATCAAGGACTGTTTCCGCAGAAAGGACCTTTACAAGTAGCGTGCCTGCAGCATTTGCTGTCACTAAAGTCCACG
>JAAROE010000207.1:0-22500 GCA_036365135.1 Miichthys miiuy | reverse complement strand
GTAGGTAGGGATGCTAACAGCATCGTCTCTTGACACGCTTGCTGTGCTGCGCCGTGTCACTATTGTCTCTTTGGGCGAACGGTAAAGAGCCTGTAGAAAGGCAAACCTCCCCGTCGGGGAATCGAACCCCGGTCTTCCGCGTGACAGGCGGAGATACTGTCCACTATACTAACGAGGAACGCCGTGGTGCTGTTTTTGGCACGTAACCGAACTGGTGCCGCTGTTACAGCGTTCCAGGAATATCGGGAGGCCTGCCATTTCTTGATAGGCACTGCAGCTTGTAGTGTAACAGCCATCCAGAGTGTTCTCCTCTTTGGTCGGGCATTTCGCAATCTGTTTGCGTTTGTAGAGTTCACAGATTAGTTCTGTCCAGCATATAGCTGCTTCGGCTGTCGTGTGCGCTCAGCTGCGCGCGGGTTTCCGTAGTGTAGTGGTCATCACGTTCGCCTAACGCGAAAGGTCCCCGGTTCGAAACCGGGCGGAAACACAGCTCGTTATTTGTTGTTACACTGAGTCAAATGGTAAGTGGACCCGACCTTGGGAAACGCTGCCAAGGTCGCCAGGAAGTCAGTCACGATTTCAAGGGCTTTTCCTACTTCTAATTCTCTTTAACTTGCAGTACATTGCCTATTTCTGCTTTGCGTATTTCTTGTTCTTCTGCTCAGCCGCTGGCGTTTTTTTTTTTTTGCTGTGGCTGCTGTTGTTTTCTCTCTGGAGGGCGGAATCAACCGTTTTCGACCAATGGCTAGATTCACCATCAAGGACTGTTTCGGCAGAAAGGACCTTTACAAGTAGCGTGCCTGCAGCATTTGCTGTCACTAAAGTCCACGACCCGGCAACTGAATCCAGTTTAAAACCTCCCATCCGATCTCTCGGAAACAAAAATGTACATCTCGCACAGCATTTGAGGTCCAAGCACGTGCCTGGGCGCGGTGGCGCCCCTGCTGGCTGTCGTGCAGGTTTCCGTAGTGTAGTGGTTATCACGTTCGCCTCACACGCGAAAGGTCCCCGGTTCGAAACCGGGCGGAAACACACATCTTGGCTCTTTCCTGTGCGTGAGTATTTCAATGGAGCTGTGGTAAGTCAAAGTGTCAGAAAACCACACAGCGTATAAGGCAGTGTGCACAACAGAATCGCCTGCTGCGATTTTCGTAGGTAGGGATGCTAACAGCATCGTCTCTTGACACGCTTGCTGTGCTGCCGCGTGTCACTATTGTCTCTTTGGGCGACGGTAAAGAGCCTGTAGAAAAGGCAAACCTCCCGTCGGGAATCGAACCCGGTCTTCGCGTGACAGGCGGAGATACTGTCCACTATACTAACGAGGAACGCCGTGGTGCTGTTTTTGGCACGTAATCGAACTGGTGCCGCTGTTACAGCGGTTCCAGGAATATCTGGGAGGCCTGCCATTTCTTGATAGGCACTGCAGCTTGTAGTGTAACAGCCATCCAGAGTGTTCTCCTCTTTGGTCGGGCATTTCGCAATCTGTTTGCGTTTGGGAGTTCACAGATTAGTTCTGTCCAGCATATAGCTGCTTCCGGCTGTGCGTGTGCACGCTCAGCTGCACGCACGGGTTTCCGTAGTGTAGTGGTCATCACGTTCGCCTAACACGCGAAAGGTCCCCGGTTCGAAACCGGGCGGAAACACAGCTCGTTATTTGTTGTTACACTGAGTCAAATGGTAAGTGGACCCGACCTTGGGAAGCGCTGCCAAGGTCGCCAGGAAGTCAGTCACGATTTCAAGGGCTTTTCCTACTTCTAATTCTCTTTAACTTGCAGTACATTGCCTATTTCTGCTTTGCACGTATTTCTTGTTCTTCTGCTCAGCCGCTGACGTCTTTTTTTTTTTGCTGTGGCTGCTGTTGTTTCTCTCTGGCCATAGGAGGGCGGAATCAACCGTTCGACCAATGGCTAGATTCACCATCAAGGACTGTTTCGGCAGAAAGGACCTTTACAAGTAGCGTGCCTGCAGCATTTGCTGTCACTAAAGTCCACGACCGGCAACTGAACTCCAGTTTAAAACCTCCCATCCGATCTCTCGGAAACAAAAATGTACATCTCGCACAGCATTTGAGGTCCAAGAAGCACGTGCCTGACGCGGTGGCGCCCTGCTGGCTGTCCGTGCAGGTTTCCGTAGTGTAGTGGTTATCACGTTCGCCTCACACGCGAAAGGTCCCCGGTTCGAAACCGGGCGGAAACACATCTTGGCTCTTTCCTGTGCGTGAGTATTTCAATGGAGCTGTGGTAAGTCAAAGTGTCAGAAAACCACACAACGTATAAGGCAGTGTGCACAACAGAATCGCCTGCTGCGATTTTTCGTAGGTAGGGATGCTAACAGCATCGTCTCTTGACACGCTTGCTGTGCTGCCGCCGTGTCACTATTGTCTCTTTGGGTGACGGTAAGAGCCTGTAGAAAAGGCAAACCTCCCGTCGGGAATCGACCCGGTCTTCCGCGTGACAGGCGGAGATACTGTCCACTATACTAACGAGGCACGCCGTGGTGCTGTTTTGGCACGTAATCGAACTGGTGCCGCTGTTACAGCGGTTCCAGGAATATCTGGGAGGCCTGCCATTTCTTGATAGGCACTGCAGCTTGTAGTGTAACAGCCATCCAGAGTGTTCTCCTCTTTGGTCGGGCATTTCGCAATCTGTTTGCGTTTGGGAGTTCACAGATTAGTTCTGTCCAGCATATAGCTGCTTCCGGCTGTGCGTGTGCACGCTCAGCTGCACGCACGGGTTTCCGTAGTGTAGTGGTCATCACGTTCGCCTAACACGCGAAAGGTCCCCGGTTCGAAACCGGGCGGAAACACAGCTCGTTATTTGTTGTTACACTGAGTCAAATGGTAAGTGGACCCGACCTTGGGAAACGCTGCCAAGGTCGCCAGGAAGTCAGTCACGATTTCAAGGGCTTTTCCTACTTCTAATTCTCTTTAACTTGCAGTACATTGCCTATTTCTGCTTTGCACGTATTTCTTGTTCTTCTGCTCAGCCGCTGACGTCTTTTTTTTTTTTTGCTGTGGCTGCTGTTGTTTTCTCTCTGGCCATAGGAGGGCCGGAATCAACCGTTTTCGACCAATGGCTAGATTCACCATCAAGGACTGTTTCCGGCAGAAAGGACCTTTACAAGTAGCGTGCCTGCAGCATTTGCTGTCACTAAAGTCCACGACCCGGCAACTGAATCCAGTTTAAAACCTCCCATCCGATCTCTCGGAAACAAAAATGTACATCTCGCACAGCATTTGAGGTCCAAGAAGCACGTGCCTGGACGCGGTGGCGCCCCTGCTGGCTGTCCGTGCAGGTTTCCGTAGTGTAGTGGTTATCACGTTCGCCTCACACGCGAAAGGTCCCCGGTTCGAAACGGGGAAACACACATCTTGGCTCTTTCCTGTGCGTGAGTATTTCAATGGAGCTGTGGTAAGTCAAAGTGTCAGAAAACCACACAACGTATAAGGCAGTGTGCACAACAGAATCGCGCTGCTGCGATTTTCGAGGTAGGGATGCTAACAGCATCGTCTCTTGACACGCTTGCTGTGCTGCCGCGTGTCACTATTGTCTCTTTGGGCGACGGTAAAGAGCCTGTAGAAAAGCAAACCTCCCGTCGAGAATCGAACCCGGTCTTCCGCGTGACAGGCGGAGATACTGTCCACTATACTAACGAGAACGCCGTGGTGCTGTTTTTGGCACGTAACCGAACTGGTGCCGCTGTTACAGCGGTTCCAGGGAATATACGGGGAGGCCTGCCATTTCTTGATAGGCACTGCAGCTTGTAGTGTAACAGCCATCCAGAGTGTTCTCCTCTTTGGTCGGGCATTTCGCAATCTGTTTGCGTTTGGGGAGTTCACAGATTAGTTCTGTCAGCATATAGCTGCTTCGGCTGCGCGTGTGCACGCTCAGCTGCACGCACGGGTTTCCGTAGTGTAGTGGTCATCACGTTCGCCTAACACGCGAAAGGTCCCCGGTTCGAAACCGGGCGGAAACACAGCTCGTTATTTGTTGTTACACTGAGTCAAATGGTAAGTGGACCCGACCTTGGGAAACGCTGCCAAGGTCGCCAGGAAGTCAGTCACGATTTCAAGGGCTTTTCCTACTTCTAATTCTCTTTAACTTGCAGTACATTGCCTATTTCTGCTTTGCACGTATTTCTTGTTCTTCTGCTCAGCCGCTGACGTCTTTTTTTTTTTGCTGTGGCTGCTGTTGTTTTCTCTCTGGCCATAGGAGGGCCGGAATCAACCGTTTTCGACCAATGGCTAGATTCACCATCAAGGACTGTTTCCGGCAGAAAGGACCTTTACAAGTAGCGTGCCTGCAGCATTTGCTGTCACTAAAGTCCACGACCCGCAACTGAATCCAGTTTAAAACCTCCCATCCGATCTCTCGGAAACAAAAATGTACATCTCGCACAGCATTTGAGGTCCAAGAAGCACGTGCCTGGACGCGGTGGCGCCCCTGCTGGCTGTCCGTGCAGGTTTCCGTAGTGTAGTGGTTATCACGTTCGCCTCACACGCGAAAGGTCCCCGGTTCGAAACCGGGCGGAAACACACATCTTGGCTCTTTCCTGTGCGTGAGTATTTCAATGGAGCTGTGGTAAGTCAAAGTGTCAGAAAACCACACAACGTATAAGGCAGTGTGCACAACAGAATCGCCTGCTGCCGATTTTTCGTAGGTAGGGATGCTAACAGCATCGTCTCTTGGACACGCTTGCTGTGCTGCCGCCGTGTCACTATTGTCTCTCTGCAGAACAGGCAAAGAGCCTGTAGAAAAGGCAAACCTCCCGTCGGGAATCGAACCCGGTCTTCCGCGTGACAGGCGGAGATACTGTCCACTATACTAACGAGGAGCGCGTGGTGCTGTTTTGGCACGTAACCGAACTGGTGCCGCTGTTACAGCGGTTCCAGGAATATCGAGGCCTGCCATTTCTTGATAGGCACTGCAGCTTGTAGTGTAACAGCCATCCAGAGTGTTCTCCTCTTTGGTCGGGCATTTCGCAATCTGTTTGCGTTTGGGAGTTCACAGATTAGTTCTGTCCAGCATATAGCTGCTTCCGGCTGCGTGTGCGCCAGCTGCTGCACGGGTTTCCGTAGTGTAGTGGTCATCACGTTCGCCTAACACGAAAGGTCCCGGTTGAAACCGGCGGAAACACAGCTCGTTATTTGTTGTTACACTGAGTCAAATGGTAAGTGGACCCGACCTTGGGAAACGCTGCCAAGGTCGCCAGGAAGTCAGTCACGATTTCAAGGGCTTTTCCTACTTCTAATTCTCTTTAACTTGCAGTACATTGCCTATTTCTGCTTTGCGTATTTCTTGTTCTTCTGCTCAGCCGCTGGCGTTTTTTTTTTTTTGCTGTGGCTGCTGTTGTTTTCTCTCTGGCCATAGGAGGGCAGGAATCAACCGTTCGACCAATGGCTAGATTCACCATCAAGGACTGTTTCCGCAGAAAGGACCTTTACAAGTAGCGTGCCTGCAGCATTTGCTGTCACTAAAGTCCACGACCGGCAACTGAATCCAGTTTAAAACCTCCCATCCGATCTCTCGGAAACAAAAATGTACATCTCGCACAGCATTTGAGGTCCAAGAAGCACGTGCCTGGGCGGTGGCGCCCCTGCTGGCTGTCCGTGCAGGTTTCCGTAGTGTAGTGGTTATCACGTTCGCCTCACACGCGAAAGGTCCCCGGTTCGAAACCGGGCGGAAACACACATCTTGGCTCTTTCCTGTGCGTGAGTATTTCAATGGAGCTGTGGTAAGTCAAAGTGTCAGAAAACCACACAACGTATAAGGCAGTGTGCACAACAGAATGCGCCTGCTGCCGATTTTTCGTAGGTAGGGATGCTAACAGCATCGTCTCTTGACACGCTTGCTGTGCTGCCGCCGTGTCACTATTGTCTCTTTGGGCGAACGGTAAAGAGCCTGTAGAAAAGGCAAACCTCCCCGTCGGGGAATCGAACCCGGTCTTCCAGCGTGACAGGCGGAGATACTGTCCACTATACTAACGAGGAACGCCGTGGTGCTGTTTTTGGCACGTAACCGAACTGGTGCCGCTGTTACAGCGGTTCCAGGGAATATACGGGGAGGCCTGCCATTTCTTGATAGGCACTGCAGCTTGTAGTGTAACAGCCATCCAGAGTGTTCTCCTCTTTGGTCGGGCATTTCGCAATCTGTTTGCGTTTGGGAGTTCACAGATTAGTTCTGTCAGCATATAGCTGCTTCCGGCTGTGCGTGTGCGCACGCCAGCTGCACGCAGTTTCCGTGGTGTAGTGGTCATCACGTTCGCCTAACACGCGAAAGGTCCCCGGTTCGAAACCGGGCGGAAACACAGCTCGTTATTTGTTGTTACACTGAGTCAAATGGTAAGTGGACCCGACCTTGGGAAAGCGCTGCCAAGGTCGCCAGGAAGTCAGTCACGATTTCAAGGGCTTTTCCTACTTCTAATTCTCTTTAACTTGCAGTACATTGCCTATTTCTGCTTTGCACGTATTTCTTGTTCTTCTGCTCAGCCGCTGACGTCTTTTTTTTTTTTTGCTGTGGCTGCTGTTGTTTTCTCTCTGGCCATAGGAGGGCCGGAATCAACCGTTTTCGACCAATGGCTAGATTCACCATCAAGGACTGTTTCCGGCAGAAAGGACCTTTACAAGTAGCGTGCCTGCAGCATTTGCTGTCACTAAAGTCCACGACCCGGCAACTGCGACTGAATCCAGTTTAAAACCTCCCATCCGATCTCTCGGAAACAAAAATGTACATCTCGCACAGCATTTGAGGTCCAAGAAGCACGTGCCTGGACGCGGTGGCGCCCCTGCTGGCTGTCCGTGCAGGTTTCCGTAGTGTAGTGGTTATCACGTTCGCCTCACACGCGAAAGGTCCCCGGTTCGAAACCGGGCGGAAACACACATCTTGGCTCTTTCCTGTGCGTGAGTATTTCAATGGAGCTGTGGTAAGTCAAAGTGTCAGAAAACCACACAACGTATAAGGCAGTGTGCACAACAGAATGCGCCTGCTGCGATTTTTCGTGGTAGGGATGCTAACAGCATCGTCTCTTGACACGCTTGCTGTGCTGCCGCCGTGTCACTATTGTCTCTTTGGGCGACGGTAAGAGCCTGTAGAAAGGCAAACCTCCCGTCGGGAATCGAACCCGGTCTTCCGCGTGACAGGCGGAGATACTGTCCACTATACTAACGAGGAACGCCGTGGTGCTGTTTTTGCACGTAATCGAACTGGTGCCGCTGTTACAGCGGTTCCAGGAATATCTGGGAGGCCTGCCATTTCTTGATAGGCACTGCAGCTTGTAGTGTAACAGCCATCCAGAGTGTTCTCCTCTTTGGTGGGCATTTCGCAATCTGTTTGCGTTTGGGAGTTCACAGATTAGTTCTGTCCAGCATATAGCTGCTTCGGCTGTGCGTGTGCGCTCAGCTGCACGCGCGGTTTCCGTAGTGTAGTGGTCATCACGTTCGCCTAACACGCGAAAGGTCCCCGGTTCGAAACCGGGCGGAAACACAGCTCGTTATTTGTTGTTACACTGAGTCAAATGGTAAGTGGACCCGACCTTGGGAAGCGCTGCCAAGGTCGCCAGGAAGTCAGTCACGATTTCAAGGGCTTTTCCTACTTCTAATTCTCTTTAACTTGCAGTACATTGCCTATTTCTGCTTTGCACGTATTTCTTGTTCTTCTGCTCAGCCGCTGGCGTTTTTTTTTGCTGTGGCTGCTGTTGTTTCTCTCTGGCCATAGGAGGGCGGAATCAACCGTTTCGACCAATGGCTAGATTCACCATCAAGGACTGTTTCGGCAGAAAGGACCTTTACAAGTAGCGTGCCTGCAGCATTTGCTGTCACTAAAGTCCACGACCGGCAACTGAATCCAGTTTAAAACCTCCCATCCGATCTCTCGAAACAAAAATGTACATCTCGCACAGCATTTGAGGTCCAAGAAGCACGTGCCTGGGCGGTGGCGCCCCTGCTGGCTGTCCGTGCAGGTTTCCGTGAGTGTAGTGGTTATCACGTTCGCCTCACGCGAAAGGTCCCGGTTCAAACCGGGCGGAAACACACATCTTGGCTCTTTCCTGTGCGTGAGTATTTCAATGGAGCTGTGGTAAGTCAAAGTGTCAGAAAACCACACAACGTATAAGGCAGTGTGCACAACAGAATCGCCTGCTGCGATTTTTCGTAGTAGGGATGCTAACAGCATCGTCTCTTGACACGCTTGCTGTGCTGCGCGTGTCACTATTGTCTCTTTGGGCGACGGTAAAGAGCCTGTAGAAAAGGCAAACCTCCCGTCGGAATCGAACCCCGGTCTTCCGCGTGACAGGCGGAGATACTGTCCACTATACTAACGAGGAACGCCGTGGTGCTGTTTTTGGCACGTAACCGAACTGGTGCCGCTGTTACAGCGGTTCCAGGGAATATACGGGGAGGCCTGCCATTTCTTGATAGGCACTGCAGCTTGTAGTGTAACAGCCATCCAGAGTGTTCTCCTCTTTGGTCGGGCATTTCGCAATCTGTTTGCGTTTGGGGAGTTCACAGATTAGTTCTGTCCAGCATATAGCTGCTTCCGGCTGTGCGTGTGCACGCTCAGCTGCACGCACGGGTTTCCGTAGTGTAGTGGTCATCACGTTCGCCTAACACGCGAAAGGTCCCCGGTTCGAAACCGGGCGGAAACACAGCTCGTTATTTGTTGTTACACTGAGTCAAATGGTAAGTGGACCCGACCTTGGGAAACGCTGCCAAGGTCGCCAGGAAGTCAGTCACGATTTCAAGGGCTTTTCCTACTTCTAATTCTCTTTAACTTGCAGTACATTGCCTATTTCTGCTTTGCACGTATTTCTTGTTCTTCTGCTCAGCCGCTGACGTTTTTTTTTTTTGCTGTGGCTGCTGTTGTTTTCTCTGGCCATAGGAGGGCGGAATCAACCGTTTCGACCAATGGCTAGATTCACCATCAAGGACTGTTTCCGGCAGAAAGGACCTTTACAAGTAGCGTGCCTGCAGCATTTGCTGTCACTAAAGTCCACGACCGGCAACTGAATCCAGTTTAAAACCTCCCATCCGATCTCTCGAAACAAAAATGTACATCTCGCACAGCATTTGAGGTCCAAGAAGCACGTGCCTCGCGGTGGCGCCCCTGCTGGCTGTCGTGCAGGTTTCCGTGGTGTAGTGGTTATCACGTTAGCCTCACACGCGAAAGGTCCCCGGTTCGAAACCGGGCGGAAACACACATCTTGGCTCTTTCCTGTGCGTGAGTATTTCAATGGAGCTGTGGTAAGTCAAAGTGTCAGAAAACCACACAACGTATAAGGCAGTGTGCACAACAGAATCGCCTGCTGCGATTTTTCGTAGGTAGGGATGCTAACAGCATCGTCTCTTGACACGCTTGCTGTGCTGCCGCCGTGTCACTATTGTCTCTTTGGGCGAACGGTAAAGAGCCTGTAGAAAAGGCAAACCTCCCCGTCGGGGAATCGAACCCCGGTCTTCCGCGTGACAGGCGGAGATACTGTCCACTATACTAACGAGGAACGCCGTGGTGCTGTTTTTGGCACGTAATCGAACTGGTGCCGCTGTTACAGCGTTCCAGGGAATATCGGGAGGCCTGCCATTTCTTGATAGGCACTGCAGCTTGTAGTGTAACAGCCATCCAGAGTGTTCTCCTCTTTGGTCGGGCATTTCGCAATCTGTTTGCGTTTGGGAGTTCACAGATTAGTTCTGTCAGCATATAGCTGCTTCCGGCTGTGCGTGTGCACGCTCAGCTGCGCCACGGTTTCCGTGGTGTAGTGGTCATCACGTTCGCCTAACACGAAAGGTCCCGGTTCAAACCGGCGGAAACACAGCTCGTTATTTGTTGTTACACTGAGTCAAATGGTAAGTGGACCCGACCTTGGGAAACGCTGCCAAGGTCGCCAGGAAGTCAGTCACGATTTCAAGGGCTTTTCCTACTTCTAATTCTCTTTAACTTGCAGTACATTGCCTATTTCTGCTTTGCACGTATTTCTTGTTCTTCTGCTCAGCCGCTGACGTCTTTTTTTTTGCTGTGGCTGCTGTTGTTTTCTCTCTGGCCATAGGAGGGCCGGAATCAACCGTTTTCGACCAATGGCTAGATTCACCATCAAGGACTGTTTCCGGCAGAAAGGACCTTTACAAGTAGCGTGCCTGCAGCATTTGCTGTCACTAAAGTCCACGACCCGGCAACTGAATCCAGTTTAAAACCTCCCATCCGATCTCTCGGAAACAAAATGTACATCTCGCACAGCATTTGAGGTCCAAGAAGCACGTGCCTGGGCGGTGGCGCCCCTGCTGGCTGTCCGTGCAGGTTTCCGTAGTGTAGTGGTTATCACGTTTGCCACACGCGAAAGGTCCCGGTTCAAACCGGCGGAACACACATCTTGGCTCTTTCCTGTGCGTGAGTATTTCAATGGAGCTGTGGTAAGTCAAAGTGTCAGAAAACCACACAGCGTATAAGGCAGTGTGCACAACAGAATCGCCTGCTGCCGATTTTTCGAGGTAGGGATGCTAACAGCATCGTCTCTTGACACGCTTGCTGTGCTGCCGCCGTGTCACTATTGTCTCTTTGGGCGACGGTAAGAGCCTGTAGAAAGGCAAACCTCCCGTCGGGAATCGAACCCGGTCTTCCGCGTGACAGGCGGAGATACTGTCCACTATACTAACGAGGAACGCCGTGGTGCTGTTTTTGCACGTAACCGAACTGGTGCCGCTGTTACAGCGGTTCCAGGAATATCGGGAGGCCTGCCATTTCTTGATAGGCACTGCAGCTTGTAGTGTAACAGCCATCAGAGTGTTCTCCTCTTTGGTCGGGCATTTCGCAATCTGTTTGCGTTTGGGGAGTTCACAGATTAGTTCTGTCCAGCATATAGCTGCTTCCGGCTGTGCGTGTGCACGCTCAGCTGCACGCACGGGTTTCCGTAGTGTAGTGGTCATCACGTTCGCCTAACACGCGAAAGGTCCCGGTTGAAACCGGGCGGAAACACAGCTCGTTATTTGTTGTTACACTGAGTCAAATGGTAAGTGGACCCGACCTTGGGAAACGCTGCCAAGGTCGCCAGGAAGTCAGTCACGATTTCAAGGGCTTTTCCTACTTCTAATTCTCTTTAACTTGCCGTACATTGCCTATTTCTGCTTTGCACGTATTTCTTGTTCTTCTGCTCAGCCGCTGACGTCTTTTTTTTTTTGCTGTGGCTGCTGTTGTTTTCTCTCTGGCCATAGGAGGGCGGAATCAACCGTTTCGACCAATGGCTAGATTCACCATCAAGGACTGTTTCGGCAGAAAGGACCTTTACAAGTAGCGTGCCTGCAGCATTTGCTGTCACTAAAGTCCACGACCGGCAACTGAATCCAGTTTAAAACCTCCCATCCGATCTCTCGGAAACAAAAATGTACATCTCGCACAGCATTTGAGGTCCAAGAAGCACGTGCCTGGGCGCGTGGCGCCCCTGCTGTCTGTCGTGCAGGTTTCCGTAGTGTAGTGGTTATCACGTTCGCCTCACGCGAAAGGTCCCGGTTGAAACGGGCGGAACACACATCTTGGCTCTTTCCTGTGCGTGAGTATTTCAATGGAGCTGTGGTAAGTCAAAGTGTCAGAAAACCACACAACGTATAAGGCAGTGTGCACAACAGAATCGCCTGCTGCGATTTTTGTAGGTAGGGATGCTAACAGCATCGTCTCTTGACACGCTTGCTGTGCTGCCGCCGTGTCACTATTGTCTCTTTGGGCGACGGTAAAGAGCCTGTAGAAAAGGCAAACCTCCCGTCGGGAATCGAACCCCGGTCTTCCGCGTGACAGGCGGAGATACTGTCCACTATACTAACGAGAACGCCGTGGTGCTGTTTTTGGCACGTAACCGAACTGGTGCGCTGTTACAGCGGTTCCAGGAATATCTGGGAGGCCTGCCATTTCTTGATAGGCACTGCAGCTTGTAGTGTAACAGCCATCCAGAGTGTTCTCCTCTTTGGTCGGGCATTTCGCAATCTGTTTGCGTTTGGGAGTTCACAGATTAGTTCTGTCCAGCATATAGCTGCTTCCGGCTGTGCGTGTGCACGCTCAGCTGCACGCACGGGTTTCCGTAGTGTAGTGGTCATCACGTTCGCTAACACGAAAGGTCCCGGTTGAAACCGGCGGAAACACAGCTCGTTATTTGTTGTTACACTGAGTCAAATGGTAAGTGGACCCGACCTTGGAAGCGCTGCCAAGGTCGCCAGGAAGTCAGTCACGATTTCAAGGGCTTTTCCTACTTCTAATTCTCTTTAACTTGCAGTACATTGCCTATTTCTGCTTTGCACGTATTTCTTGTTCTTCTGCTCAGCCGCTGGCGTTTTTTTTTTTGCTGTGGCTGCTGTTGTTTTCTCTCTGGCCATAGGAGGGCGGAATCAACCGTTTCGACCAATGGCTAGATTCACCATCAAGGACTGTTTCGGCAGAAAGGACCTTTACAAGTAGCGTGCCTGCAGCATTTGCTGTCACTAAAGTCCACGACCCGCAACTGAATCCAGTTTAAAACCTCCCATCCGATCTCTCGGAAACAAAAATGTACATCTCGCACAGCATTTGTCCAAGAAGCACGTGCCTGGGCGGTGGCGCCCCTGCTGGCTGTCGTGCAGGTTTCCGTAGTGTAGTGGTTATCACGTTCGCCTCACGCGAAAGGTCCCGGTTGAAACCGGGCAAACACACATCTTGGCTCTTTCCTGTGCGTGAGTATTTCAATGGAGCTGTGGTAAGTCAAAGTGTCAGAAAACCACACAACGTATAAGGCAGTGTGCACAACAGAATGCGCCTGCTGCCGATTTTTCGTAGGTAGGGATGCTAACAGCATCGTCTCTTGGACACGCTTGCTGTGCTGCCGCCGTGTCACTATTGTCTCTTTGGGCGAACGGTAAAGAGCCTGTAGAAAAGGCAAACCTCCCCGTCGGGGAATCGAACCCCGGTCTTCCGCGTGACAGGCGGAGATACTGTCCACTATACTAACGAGGAACGCCGTGGTGCTGTTTTTGGCACGTAACCGAACTGGTGCCGCTGTTACAGCGGTTCCAGGGAATATACGGGGAGGCCTGCCATTTCTTGATAGGCACTGCAGCTTGTAGTGTAACAGCCATCCAGAGTGTTCTCCTCTTTGGTCGGGCATTTCGCAATCTGTTTGCGTTTGGGGAGTTCACAGATTAGTTCTGTCCAGCATATAGCTGCTTCCGGCTGTGCGTGTGCACGCTCAGCTGCACGCACGGGTTTCCGTAGTGTAGTGGTCATCACGTTCGCCTAACACGCGAAAGGTCCCCGGTTCGAAACCGGGCGGAAACACAGCTCGTTATTTGTTGTTACACTGAGTCAAATGGTAAGTGGACCCGACCTTGGGAAACGCTGCCAAGGTCGCCAGGAAGTCAGTCACGATTTCAAGGGCTTTTCCTACTTCTAATTCTCTTTAACTTGCAGTACATTGCCTATTTCTGCTTTGCACGTATTTCTTGTTCTTCTGCTCAGCCGCTGACGTTTTTTTTTTTTGCTGTGGCTGCTGTTGTTTCTCTCTGGCCATAGGAGGCGGAATCAACGTTTTCGACCAATGGCTAGATTCACCATCAAGGACTGTTTCGGCAGAAAGGACCTTTACAAGTAGCGTGCCTGCAGCATTTGCTGTCACTAAAGTCCACGACCGGCAACTGAATCCAGTTTAAAACCTCCCATCCGATCTCTCGAAACAAAAATGTACATCTCGCACAGCATTTGAGGTCAAGAAGCACGTGCCTGGGCGGTGGCGCCCTGCTGTCTGTCGTGCAGGTTTCCGTAGTGTAGTGGTTATCACGTTCGCCTCACTGCGAAAGGTCCCGGTTCAAACCGGGCGGAAACACACATCTTGGCTCTTTCCTGTGCGTGAGTATTTCAATGGAGCTGTGGTAAGTCAAAGTGTCAGAAAACCACACAACGTATAAGGCAGTGTGCACAACAGAATCGCCTGCTGCGATTTTTCGTAGGTAGGGATGCTAACAGCATCGTCTCTTGGACACGCTTGCTGTGCTGCCGCCGTGTCACTATTGTCTCTTTGGGCGACGGTAAGAGCCTGTAGAAAGGCAAACCTCCCGTCGGGAATCGAACCCGGTCTTCCAGGTGACAGGCGGAGATACTGTCCACTATACTAACGAGAACGCCGTGGTGCTGTTTTGGCACGTAACCGAACTGGTGCCGCTGTTACAGCGGTTCCAGGAATATCTGAGGGGCCTGCCATTTCTTGATAGGCACTGCAGCTTGTAGTGTAACAGCCATCCAGAGTGTTCTCCTCTTTGGTGGGCATTTCGCAATCTGTTTGCGTTTGGGAGTTCACAGATTAGTTCTGTCCAGCATATAGCTGCTTCCCTGTGTGTGTGCGCGCTCAGCTGCGCGCACGGTTTCCGTAGTGTAGTGGTCATCACGTTCGCCTAACACGAAAGGTCCCGGTTGAAACCGGCGGAAACACAGCTCGTTATTTGTTGTTACACTGAGTCAAATGGTAAGTGGACCCGACCTTGGAAAGCGCTGCCAAGGTCGCCAGGAAGTCAGTCACGATTTCAGGGCTTTTCCTACTTCTAATTCTCTTTAACTTGCAGTACATTGCCTATTTCTGCTTTGCGTATTTCTTGTTCTTCTGCTCAGCCGCTGACGTCTTTTTTTTTTTGCTGTGGCTGCTGTTGTTTTCTCTCTGGCCATAGGAGGGCCGGAATCAACCGTTTTCGACCAATGGCTAGATTCACCATCAAGGACTGTTTCCGGCAGAAAGGACCTTTACAAGTAGCGTGCCTGCAGCATTTGCTGTCACTAAAGTCCACGACCCGGCAACTGAATCCAGTTTAAAACCTCCCATCCGATCTCTCGGAAAAAAATGTACATCTCGCACAGCATTTGAGGTCCAAGAAGCACGTGCCTGGGCGGTGGCGCCCCTGCTGTCTGTCGTGCAGGTTTCCGTAGTGTAGTGGTTATCACGTTAGCCTCACCGCGAAAGGTCCCGGTTGAAACGGCGGAAACACATCTTGGCTCTTTCCTGTGCGTGAGTATTTCAATGGAGCTGTGGTAAGTCAAAGTGTCAGAAAACCACACAACGTATAAGGCAGTGTGCACAACAGAATCGCCTGCTGCGATTTTCGTAGGTAGGGATGCTAACAGCATGTCTCTTGGACACGCTTGCTGTGCTGCCGCGTGTCACTATTGTCTCTTTAGGCGACGGTAAGAGCCTGTAGAAAAACAAACCTCCCGTCGGGAATCGAACCCGGTCTTCAGCGTGACAGGCGGAGATACTGTCCACTATACTAACGAGGAACGCCGTGGTGCTGTTTTGTACGTAACCGAACTGGTGCCGCTGTTACAGCGGTTCCAGGAATATCTGAGGAGGCCTGCCATTTCTTGATAGGCACTGCAGCTTGTAGTGTAACAGCCATCAGAGTGTTCTCCTCTTTGGTGGGCATTTCGCAATCTGTTTGCGTTTGGGAGTTCACAGATTAGTTCTGTCAGCATATAGCTGCTTCGGCTGTGCGTGTGCGCTCAGCTGCGCCACGGGTTTCCGTGAGTGTAGTGGTCATCACGTTCGCTAACACGCGAAAGGTCCCGGTTGAAACCGGGCGGAACACACTCGTTATTTGTTGTTACACTGAGTCAAATGGTAAGTGGACCCGACCTTGGAAAGCGCTGCCAAGGTCGCCAGGAAGTCAGTCACGATTTCAGGGCTTTTCCTACTTCTAATTCTCTTTAACTTGCAGTACATTGCCTATTTCTGCTTTGCGTATTTCTTGTTCTTCTGCTCAGCGCTGGCGTCTTTTTTTTTTTGCTGTGGCTGCTGTTGTTTCTCTCTGGCCATAGGAGGCGGAATCAACCGCTCGACCAATGGCTAGATTCACCATCAAGGACTGTTTCGGCAGAAAGGACCTTTACAAGTAGCGTGCCTGCAGCATTTGCTGTCACTAAAGTCCACGACCCGGCAACTGAATCCAGTTTAAAACCTCCCATCCGATCTCTCGGAAACAAAATGTACATCTCGCACAGCATTTGAGGTCCAAGAAGCACGTGCCTGGACGCGGTGGCGCCCCTGCTGTCTGTCGTGCAGGTTTCCGTAGTGTAGTGGTTATCACGTTAGCCTCACGCGAAAGGTCCCGGTTGAAACCGGGCGACACACATCTTGGCTCTTTCCTGTGCGTGAGTATTTCAATGGAGCTGTGGTAAGTCAAAGTGTCAGAAAACCACACAGCGTATAAGGCAGTGTGCACAACAGAATCGCCTGCTGCGATTTTCGTAGGTAGGGATGCTAACAGCATCGTCTCTTGACACGCTTGCTGTGCTGCCGCCGTGTCACTATTGTCTCTTTGGCGACGGTAAAGAGCCTGTAGAAAGGCAAACCTCCCGTCGGAGAATCAACCCGGTCTTCCGCGTGACAGGCGGAGATACTGTCCACTATACTAACGAGGAGCGCCGTGGTGCTGTTTTTGCACGTAACCGAACTGGTGCCGCTGTTACAGCGGTTCCAGGAATATCGGGAGGCCTGCCATTTCTTGATAGGCACTGCAGCTTGTAGTGTAACAGCCATCCAGAGTGTTCTCCTCTTTGGTGGGCATTTACGCAATCTGTTTGCGTTTGGGAGTTCACAGATTAGTTCTGTCCAGCATATAGCTGCTTCCGGCTGTGCGTGTGCGCTCAGCTGCTGCGCCGAGTTTCCGTGGTGTAGTGGTCATCACGTTCGCCTAACTGCGAGGTCCCGGTTGAACCGGCGGAAACACAGCTCGTTATTTGTTGTTACACTGAGTCAAATGGTAAGTGGACCCGACCTTGGAAAGCTGCCAAGGTCGCCAGGAAGTCAGTCACGATTTCAAGGGCTTTTCCTACTTCTAATTCTCTTTAACTTGCAGTACATTGCCTATTTCTGCTTTGCACGTATTTCTTGTTCTTCTGCTCAGCCGCTGACGTTTTTTTTTTTTTTTGCTGTGGCTGCTGTTGTTTTCTCTCTGGCCATAGGAGGGCCGGAATCAACCGTTTTCGACCAATGGCTAGATTCACCATCAAGGACTGTTTCCGGCAGAAAGGACCTTTACAAGTAGCGTGCCTGCAGCATTTGCTGTCACTAAAGTCCACGACCGGCAACTGAATCCAGTTTAAAACCTCCCATCCGATCTCGGAAACAAAAATGTACATCTCGCACAGCATTTGAGGTCCAAGAAGCACGTGCCTGGGCGGTGGCGCCCTGCTGGCTGTCCGTGCAGGTTTCCGTAGTGTAGTGGTTATCACGTTCGCCTCTGCGAAAGGTCCCGGTTGAAACCGGGCGGAAACACATCTTGGCTCTTTCCTGTGCGTGAGTATTTCAATGGAGCTGTGGTAAGTCAAAGTGTCAGAAAACCACACAGCGTATAAGGCAGTGTGCACAACAGAATCGCCTGCTGCGATTTTTCGTAGGTAGGGATGCTAACAGCATCGTCTCTTGGACACGCTTGCTGTGCTGCGCCGTGTCACTATTGTCTCTTTGGTGACGGTAAGAGCCTGTAGAAAAAAACCTCCCGTCGAGAATCGAACCCGGTCTTCCGCGTGACAGGCGGAGATACTGTCCACTATACTAACGAGGAACGCCGTGGTGCTGTTTTTGGCACGTAACGAACTGGTGCCGCTGTTACAGCGGTTCCAGGAATATCTGAGGAGGCCTGCCATTTCTTGATAGGCACTGCAGCTTGTAGTGTAACAGCCATCAGAGTGTTCTCCTCTTTGGTCGGGCATTTCGCAATCTGTTTGCGTTTGGGAGTTCACAGATTAGTTCTGTCAGCATATAGCTGCTTCCGGCTGTGCGTGTGCGCTCAGCTGCTGCGCCACGGGTTTCCGTAGTGTAGTGGTCATCACGTTAGCCTAACACGAAAGGTCCCGGTTGAAACGGCGGAAACACAGCTCGTTATTTGTTGTTACACTGAGTCAAATGGTAAGTGGACCCGACCTTGGGAAGCGCTGCCAAGGTCGCCAGGAAGTCGATCCGCGATTTCAAGGGCTTTTCCTACTTCTAATTCTCTTTAACTTGCAGTACATTGCCTATTTCTGCTTTGCGTATTTCTTGTTCTTCTGCTCAGCCGCTGGCGTCTTTTTTTTTTTGCTGTGGCTGCTGTTGTTTTCTCTCTGGCCATAGGAGGGCGGAATCAACCGCTTTCGACCAATGGCTAGATTCACCATCAAGGACTGTTTCCGCAGAAAGGACCTTTACAAGTAGCGTGCCTGCAGCATTTGCTGTCACTAAAGTCCACGACCCGGCAACTGAATCCAGTTTAAAACCTCCCATCCGATCTCTCGGAAACAAAAATGTACATCTCGCACAGCATTTGAGGTCCAAGAAGCACGTGCCTGGACGCGGTGGCGCCCCTGCTGGCTGTCCGTGCAGGTTTCCGTAGTGTAGTGGTTATCACGTTCGCCTCACACGCGAAAGGTCCCCGGTTCGAAACCGGGCGGAAACACACATCTTGGCTCTTTCCTGTGCGTGAGTATTTCAATGGAGCTGTGGTAAGTCAAAGTGTCAGAAAACCACACAACGTATAAGGCAGTGTGCACAACAGAATGCGCCTGCTGCGATTTTCGTAGGTAGGGATGCTAACAGCATCGTCTCTTGACACGCTTGCTGTGCTGCCGCCGTGTCACTATTGTCTCTTTGGCGAGCGGTAAAGAGCCTGTAGAAAAGCAAACCTCCCGTCGAGAATCGAACCCGGTCTTCGCGTGACAGGCGGAGATACTGTCCACTATACTAACGAGGAGCGCCGTGGTGCTGTTTTGGCACGTAACCGAACTGGTGCGCTGTTACAGCGGTTCCAGGAATATCTGAGGAGCCTGCCATTTCTTGATAGGCACTGCAGCTTGTAGTGTAACAGCCATCAGAGTGTTCTCCTCTTTGGTCGGGCATTTACGCAATCTGTTTGCGTTTGGGAGTTCACAGATTAGTTCTGTCAGCATATAGCTGCTTCCGGCTGTCGTGTACGCGCTCAGCTGCGCGCGCGAGTTTCCGTAGTGTAGTGGTCATCACGTTCGCCTAACACGCGAAAGGTCCCGGTTGAAACCGGGCGGAACAGCTCGTTATTTGTTGTTACACTGAGTCAAATGGTAAGTGGACCCGACCTTGGAGCGCTGCCAAGGTCGCCAGGAAGTCAGTCACGATTTCAAGGGCTTTTCCTACTTCTAATTCTCTTTAACTTGCAGTACATTGCCTATTTCTGCTTTGCGTATTTCTTGTTCTTCTGCTCAGCGCTGGCGTCTTTTTTTTTGTGCTGTGGCTTGTTGTTTTCTCTGGCCATAGGAGGCGGAATCAACCGTTTTCGACCAATGGCTAGATTCACCATCAAGGACTGTTTCCGGCAGAAAGGACCTTTACAGTAGCGTGCCTGCAGCATTTGCTGTCACTAAAGTCCACGACCGGCAACTGAATCCAGTTTAAAACCTCCCATCCGATCTCTCGGAAACAAAAATGTACATCTCGCACAGCATTTGAGGTCCAAAAGCGCGTGCCTGGGCGGTGGCGCCCCTGCTGGCTGTCGTGCAGGTTTCCGTAGTGTAGTGGTTATCCGTTAGCCTCACCGCGAAAGGTCCCGGTTGAGGAAACGGGATGAAACACTGGCTCTGGTGAGTATTTCAATGGAGCTGTGGTAAGTCAAAGTGTCAGAAAACCACACAGCGTATAAGGCAGTGTGCACAACAGAATCGCCTGCTGCCGATTTTTCGTAGGTAGGGATGCTAACAGCATCGTCTCTTGAACCGCTTGCTGTGCTGCGCGCGTGTCACTATTGTCTCTTTGGCGACGGTAAGAGCCTGTAGAGGCAAACCTCCCGTCGAGAATCGACCCGGTCTTCCGTGACAGAGCGGAGAATACTGTCCACTATACTAACGAGGGCGCCGTGGTGCTGTTTTTACGTAACCGAACTGGTGCGCTGTTACAGCGGTTCCAGGAATATCTGAGAGGCCTGCCATTTCTTGATAGGCACTGCAGCTTGTAGTGTAACAGCCATCAGAGTGTTCTCCTCTTTGGTGGGCATTTCGCAATCTGTTTGCGTTTGGGAGTTCACAGATTAGTTCTGTCAGCATATAGCTGCTTCGGCTGTCGTGTGCACGCTCAGCTGCGCGCAGTTTCCGTGGTGTAGTGGTCATCCGTTCGCCTAACTGCGCGAAAGGTCCCGGTTGGCCGGGCGGAAACACAGCTCGTTATTTGTTGTTACACTGAGTCAAATGGTAAGTGGACCCGACCTTGGAAAGCTGCCAAGGTCGCCAGGAAGTCAGTCACGATTTCAAGGGCTTTTCTACTTCTAATTCTCTTTAACTTGCAGTACATTGCCTATTTCTGCTTTGCGTATTTCTTGTTCTTCTGCTCAGCCGCTGGCGTCTTTTTTTTTTTGCTGTGGCTGCTGTTGTTTCTCTCTGGCCATAGGAGGGCGGAATCAACCGTTTCGACCAATGGCTAGATTCACCATCAAGGACTGTTTCCGGCAGAAAGGACCTTTACAAATGGCGTGCCTGCAGCATTTGCTGTCACTAAAGTCCACGACCGGCAACTGAGATCAGTTTAAAACCTCCCATCCGATCTCTCGGAACAAATGTACATCTCGCACAGCATTTGAGGTCAAAGCGCGCGTGCCTGGGCGCGGTGGCGCCCCTGCTGGCTGTCGTGCAGGTTTCCGTAGTGTAGTGGTTATCACGTTAGCCTCACCGCGAAAGGTCCCGGTTGAGCGAGGCGGAAACACACATCTTGGCTCTTTCCTGTGCGTGAGTATTTCAATGGAGCTGTGGTAAGTCAAAGTGTCAGAAAACCACACAGCGTATAAGGCAGTGTGCACAACAGAATCGCCTGCTGATTTTCGTAGGTAGGGATGCTAACAGCATCGTCTCTTGGACACGCTTGCTGTGCTGCCGCCGTGTCACTATTGTCTCTTTAGGCGACGGTAAGAGCCTGTAGAAAGGCAAACCTCCCGTCGAGAATCAGACCCAGTCTTCAGCGTGACAGGCGGAGATACTGTCCACTATACTAACGAGGAGCCGTGGTGCTGTTTTTGTACGTAACCGAACTGGTGCTGTTACAGCGGTTCCAGGAATATCTGAGGAGGCCTGCCATTTCTTGATAGGCACTGCAGCTTGTAGTGTAACAGCCATCAGAGTGTTCTCCTCTTTGGTCGGGCATTTCGCAATCTGTTTGCGTTTGGGGAGTTCACAGATTAGTTCTGTCAGCATATAGCTGCTTCGGCTGTCGTGTGCGCTCAGCTGCGCCGCGGGTTTCCGTAGTGTAGTGGTCATCACGTTCGCCTAACGCGAAAGGTCCCGGTTGAAACGGGCGGAAACACAGCTCGTTATTTGTTGTTACACTGAGTCAAATGGTAAGTGGACCCGACCTTGGGAAGCGCTGCCAAGGTCGCCAGGAAGTCAGTCACGATTTCAAGGGCTTTTCCTACTTCTAATTCTCTTTAACTTGCAGTACATTGCCTATTTCTGCTTTGCACGTATTTCTTGTTCTTCTGCTCAGCCGCTGCGTCTTTTTTTTTGCTGTGGCTGCTGTTGTTTCTCTCTGGCCATAGGAGGCGGAATCAACGTTTTCGACCAATGGCTGATTCACCATCAGGACTGTTTCGGCAGAAAGGACCTTTACAAGTAGGCCTGCAGCATTTGCTGTCACTAAAGTCCGACCCGCAACTGAATCAGTTTAAAACCTCCCATCCGATCTCTCGGAAACAAAAATGTACATCTCGCACAGCATTTGAGGTCCAAGAAGCACGTGCCTGGGCGGCGGTGGCGCCCCTGCTGTCTGTCCGTGCAGGTTTCCGTAGTGTAGTGGTTATCACGTTAGCCTCTGCGAAAGGTCCCGGTTGAAACGGGCGGAAACACATCTTGGCTCTTTCCTGTGCGTGAGTATTTCAATGGAGCTGTGGTAAGTCAAAGTGTCAGAAAACCACACAACGTATAAGGCAGTGTGCACAACAGAATCGCCTGCTGCCGATTTTCGTAGGTAGGGATGCTAACGCATGTCTCTTGGACACGCTTGCTGTGCTGCGCCGTGTCACTATTGTCTCTTTAGGCGAGCGGTAAGAGAGCCTGTAGAAAGAGCAAACCTCCCGTCGAGGTGAACCAGGTCTTCCGTGACAGGCGGAGATACTGTCCACTATACTAACGAGAACGCGTGGTGCTGTTTTTAGTAACCGAACTGGTGCCGCTGTTACAGGTTCCAGGAATATCTGAGGCCTGCCATTTCTTGATAGGCACTGCAGCTTGTAGTGTAACAGCCATCAGAGTGTTCTCCTCTTTGGTGGGCATTTACCAATCTGTTTGCGTTTGGGAGTTCACAGATTAGTTCTGTCCAGCATATAGCTGCTTCCGATTTTAATGGTGTGCAGCTCAGCTGCGCCGCGGGTTTCCGTGTTGTAGTGGTCATCACGTTCGTCTAACCGCGAAAGGTCCCGGTTGAAACCGGGGCGGAAACACAGCTCGTTATTTGTTGTTACACTGAGTCAAATGGTAGAGTGGACCCGACCTTGGCAAAGCGCTGCCAAGGTCGCCAGAAGTCAGTCACGATTTCAGGGCT
>JAAROE010000204.1:0-26454 GCA_036365135.1 Miichthys miiuy | reverse complement strand
CCACTATTGTACAGGGAGAACGGAGGTAAGCTTCTCAGTTATCTCAATGAGTTGAGATACTTTCAAGCGATGAAGTCCAGCGGTCTGTTGAATCCACCTTTTCTGTTCATGTACTGCCTAAAAAAAAATAAATATATGAAAACACATTACATCACTGTTACCCTCGCAACACTTGCAGATTACATCATTGAGCACCAATGGGAGAGCTGGGATCTCTGCATAGAAACACCTGCAGAGGTGATTGGCTCTGCTAACAGGGGTTGATATTGAGAGCGCTCACTGTGATGGTACCGAGAAGTTGGTGTTTGAACTCAAGAACAAACAGGGGATAACTTGAAAAAGACAGATATATAATAAGACAACGCCTTATGAAAGATGTCAATAAATGGCCCGTGGCTGTGTGCCGTACTGCTGTGATGCTGCAGCTCTATAAAATTGGAAACATTTGTTGTTGACGTACCTGTATTTTCTCTTCATGGTCACATTGACAGCATGGGCATTGGCTGATCCGTCAGATTTCCTCCCCTGTGTGAAAACAATGTTAATGCCTCTCACATTTAAACACACACCTTATTACATCTCAAGTTAAAGAGTGACATATAATTGATAAACACAATGTAGAAGTCCATGCTTGACTTGCTCCTTTTATTTACAAAATACGTGAGGTAATTTGAAAGATGAGCCGTGAATCAATTTTAAACCACAGTAAACGTACAACTGAGAAGCATGGCTGAATTAGCAAGAGGAAATGTGCGATTCACTTTGGTAAATAAGACCATAATGGCCTTTAAGTTTAATTTGACAGATAAAACAATAATCCAACATGCATTTCATGACACTGAGGATGTGCTGAAAAATGTTTTAGAATAATTTAGTCCGAAATTTCTGTCAGCAAAGAGGTTAAAGCTCAGTGGCATGACTGCAACTGCTTCACAGTGAAATACTTCCAGCTGCTGACAAAAGCCTGAAACAAGGGAAGCTTTACTGTAAAGCAGCTACACATACTGTAGATGATGTAAAATAAGTGCCATGTTAGCCGTAGAGGACGAAGAGTAAAAGTTATCCTGGATTTAGATTGGTACATTTATCACCTTTTGTCTATAGCAGTGTTGTAGTACTCGAGATCGACTTTTTAAAAAGGCCCCGGTCTCATCTCGGAGTCGACTGCATTTTTACTCTGCCTCGTCTCGTTCTCAGACAAACAAGACTCTGGATTTTAGTTTAGACCACAACTGCAGGGATATCACTTAATTGCATTTTCTGATTTATTTGTTAACTGTCTGGGAGGAGTCATCAGACAAATGTAAACTGCCAAGAGTTCATCTGCAAAACAGCATTCAAAAAACAAATAAAAACAGAGCAGTTTGTAAATACTCCAAGGCGACGCTTTCTGAGGCGACTCAATGTAGCAACCCTCACCCAAAGAATTTTTGATGAATATTAGCCACCTATGTGGGCCATACACTGTCTGTTCTTTGTCTTGACTTGGTCTCATCTCCTTAAAGTCTTGTCCTTGTCTCGATGTACTCGTCTTGGTCGTGACTTGGTCACGGTTTAGTTGCTTGACTACAACACCGACATAAGAGATATAATGTTGCAATAGAGGCATGACCTTCATCATACCTTCAAAAAAACACAACATGTGAATGTTAACCACCGCATGGATCACTACCTACTCTGAACCTAGGCTGCACCGATGCTGCAGGCATTCACTGTGCGTTTGTGGAAATTCAGAGCACAGTGGCGATAAGACCTGGTGCACTGTGATAGTCCACCAAAACAAATACCAACTGTATACCCATCTTCAGTTTAGATGAATACAACAAACTTTATTTGTGATTAACTGCACCTCCTTGTGGCTGCACAACATAAGACACCCGTGTTCTCACCTTGGTGCTGTCAAAGGAACCAAATCCCATCAGTTTCATCATCTCAATCTCCTCTTCTGTTTTGCCCTGCATGTCCTCCTCTGTCACAAAAAAAGAGGGTATTTTGCCATAAACATGAATGCACATGGAAATGTCATAAACACAGAAAAGGCTGAACTTTGTGTGAATAAGAAAGAAAGAGATGAATATTATTCATCTAATACCTGAGATCTGAATGGGCTTTGCTGTCTTTTCTTTAGCGTCTTTGCGCTCATCATCACGTCTGTCTTTTTGTCTCATAGGAGAGAGGGAGGACGAGCGATGACGTCTAGGAGACCTGCAGAGGAAACACAAAGATGGTTACAGGACGGGTTACGACTACTGAGGACGGACACGTGATTAATACAGTTTTTGGTTTATTTAAGTCTATTTAGGTTGCAGATGAATCAACTTATTCTCCAAAGGGTTGACGATACGGAGGCCCTGAGAGACACACACTGCACACACTCACCTTGAACGCCTCCTGTGAGGAGATCGTGAGCGACTTCTGCGACGGTCTCTATCACGATCTCGAGAGCGAGAGCGATCCCTCTCCCTTCGTCTTCGCTCGCGCTCCCGTGAAGTGGAACGGGAACGCCTTCTCTCTGTGGCAAAGGAGAAAATGAGATTTTAAAATATACTATACCTGATGTTCATACAACATGCCAACATGTGAGTTGTATATTACTGTTGTATGTATAGTTTTCCTTTACAAAGACATGTATGCCACAAGATAACTGAACTAAGCCTATATCTCTGGATAGTGAAGACACATGTTCAGAAACCACATTGTTACTAATACTCCAGCACTGTCATGACACATTTCTTTAATCACTTCAGGTAAACTCGGCCTGCTGAGTAAGCAAGAAGAGCATACAGTTGTTGTTCTACATGAAAGATAAGGCTCTGCTATCAACCGATGTTGATCCTTTCCAATGAGGTAAGGAGTATAATCGCTGCTTCATCACGTACAGATAAACCAGTATTGTCTCGGAGAACAGAGAGGGAATGTTGCTGTTCACACTGAAAAATATAAGGCAAATTAATTTATGTGAAAACTGTCAATTGTATAGACACTTTTTGTGAGAATAAGTGGCAGATATAACCCTCAACCATCACCAGCAGGATTTAATGTCGGACAAACCAGAGATGAGATGACATGCATGCATGAAACACTGATCCTGATTTTTATCCACAAATATTGGCCTGTAAGAATCTTGGTACGACTTAACTTTGCTGCTAATGTGACATTTTTTTTAACAAGTGACATATTTTTAAAAAAAGGAATGAATTAATGTGACCTCTGCAAAAATCTAGCACAGTGTTGGCCTCATCTGTTGTGACCTAACTGATATCATGTTCAATAACTACGCTACATAACTACCTACGGTGGGAACATGTGCTTGCTAATTAACCTAGAGAACTATGACATTAATATTAGTCACATTAATAAGTCAGTTTTTAGGTCTGAACGTCGTGTTTAGTTCGTATGCTGTCGGCTAACCATACGTACTGTTAACGTTACCGTTAGCTTAGTTAGCTCCTAGTATGGCTGCTTGTTTCCTTACCTCGTCTAGGAGGAGTTCGACTCCTGCTGCGGCCCATTCTCCTAACGGTTCAAATGTTCGCCTTGTAGGTCAATGTAGTACTACAAATAAAACAATTTAAAGTAAGAAATGTTAACAAATATTTGGGTTTCGTTAATGACTGCGACTTCAAGACAGCCTCTTTTGTTGTTGCTTGAGGATGAGATATCCGGTGGCCTTTCTGTGGAAGCGCGCCCCCTATCGACTCGGAGTAGCCATAGTCACAGAGATTACATGGAATGCTACCTTCATAGGTCAGGACCAACGACTGCATAGTATAAATAAGTATATAAAATATAAATATATATCATAGGTCAGGATTTTGGGATTACACACAGAGTTGACACATAAAATTAGACTCATCTCCAATGCGGACGAGTCTGCCTACAGGTGTGACCTGGTGTAGCCAGAACAACTTGTTGAGTTCAATGTTCTACAGACAGGGAAGATGGTTGTGGATTTCAGAGGGAACTTAGCCTTGCCTTAGCCCCATCACCCTGTGCAACTGTGGAGTCTTTCTGCTTCGTGGGATTCATGAAGTGGCTCCCTCATCAAGAAAACCCAGCAGAGCATGTACTTCCTGCGGAAGCTGTAGAAGTTCAACCTGCCAAAGACAATGATGGTGCACTTCTACACCTCCATCTTTGAATCCATCCTCACCTCCTCCTCATCTGGTACGCTGTTACCACTGCCAAGGACAAAGGCAGACTGCAGCGTGTCATTCGGTCTGCAGAGAAGGTGATTGGCTGCAATCTCTCCAGGACCTGAACTCCTCCAGGACCCTGAGGTGTGCAGGAAAGATTGTGGTTGACAAACTCCCCTCTGCAGTCCATCAGGACCAGAACCTCACACCACAAAAACATTTTACCAACTGCTGCTGACCTCATCAACAAGGCCCAGGGCCCCTCTGACACTGACTCTCCCCATCCACCCACCCAGACCCTACAGGTTACATTAATGCAGGGTCAGCTGACTCTATGCATTACATTAACACACATTTTACCTTTTTATTACTATGTTTGTTAAATATCTTAAATATTCTGCATACTGTGAACCTTTGCACATTTCAAGCAAATACATTCCTGCACAAAACTGTACAGCTCTTTTCACCTTAAAAACACATTATACATAATGTGCATGTATCTTTTTTACTTAATGTTTGTCATGATAAAATTCAGAAAAAAAGCAGAGGCAGAAAACCACTGGTGAACTGGCTAATACTGGAGTATAGATTATTGTTAGTCTTTTCAAAGAGCTGTTTGAAATACAGAAACTAATATCTTCAAGCATTTAAACAAATACTGTGTAATAGTTGTTAAATTAATAGCAGCAACAGTACCGTAGCCTTTTGCCATCACACTTGTGTGTCATTCTAATAAAGTGTTAATGTAGCCGTGCAGGGTGACAGAAGAAAAAACATGAAACATGAACTAGACGTCCGGTTGGTTTTAAATCAAACTTGATTTTTAATGACTGATACATGGTAACCTTGCAACACTCACTTATACACCCTAATATAAAATAAATTAAAACCATGAGCAAACATCACACATTGGCATTTTGATAACAGCTACTGGTTAAGACTGAAAATAATTACAACTGTTAAGAGGTATTTTGCACACATACATTTGAAGGAAAATGAGAAAAGTGGAATGTTTAGTACCTTCAGTATCTTCTGTTACTGGGTTTCAAACTGCATTGGCAAGCAACAAGTTCTTTATGCTTTATCCTTTTTTTTTTTTTTGGGGGGTAACAGTGGTATTTAGTTAGAGCGCCTTGTGTTTTGTTGCGAGCCATTATTTTCCCCCGCTTTCTTTCTCCTTGTTCATCCCTGCTATAGTAATGTCGGTAGGCTGAGAGTTTTACACACAACCAGCATTCAGAAGAGCACAATCAGTAGCTATCAGTATATTTCTACATGTACTGCACCTGTGCTCACATAGTATACCTGCAACATCTATCTGATAATTAAAACCAAATCATGACAAGAAGATGCCTATGATGATGAACAAATGCAACATACTAGAATGTCAATATACATATGGTAAGTGCCTATACGTGGGGGTGCATAATTCAAACTTAAATTTCCACTGTGTCTTGCAAAGATGTGGATTAAAAAAATGGTATGAAACGTTTGCAAGTGCACAGGCTCACACGACTAAATCCCAGTTTGAGAAAGAAACATGTTTGACTGCCTATACAGTGAAGTTGAGTAATGCTTTGATAGCACAGCAGGTGAAAATAAGACATGAGTAATACAGGGACTCCGTGTGTATGTGTTTGTCACAAGAAGTAGTGCGTCAAAATGTTGCGTCCGACCTGGGTCAAATAGTATGTGAAAGTAATTATCAGTGTTTTTAACCTGCTTAAGATGAACCACCACATAGATCAAACTAAGTGAGTACCGGCATACCGGAGTACAGTAAAATATTCAAGGGTCAATTTAGTACACCGTGTTGGTGGATGACATCTTAACTGAAAGGGTTTGAATAGATCTGATGTGGTTAACTCATCTGCTACTCCGTCATACACTAAGAAATGTTTCACAGTAGTATTTCACCGAGGTCTGGTGTGTCTGAGCTCCTCAGGTCTCTGCCTTCTCCTTCTGCTTCTTGCTCTTTTTCAGGAACGACGGCGGCTTGAACTTCTTTTTCTTCTTGGATGGGGACTTGGAGGGTGACCCCTCCGGGGTGCCGCCTTGTGGTTTGGCGGGCGGAGCAGCAGGTGTGGAGGAGGTGTCGTTGGTCGAGAGAGCCTTCATACCTTTTTCCAGTTCCTCTGTCATCTGCTTCTCCTCCTCGCCTCCGTTCTGTATGGCTGGAGAGTCGGTCTTTGCCTCCTCTGCTCCGAGTATTGTAAAAAAATAAATAAATAAATAAATAAACAAAAATAGAATATTAAGCAACCGGACAGAGAGGCTTGAGCAAGGTGGAGCTGCAAAGCTACATGCTAGACTGCAGATGAACATGCTTGCTTAATGAGACGTTGGTTACCATTCTGTTTCTCTGTACTTACTAGTGAGACAAGACCATAGCACCAGAAGTGCGCCCTATGAATCAGTGTGGAGTGACACAGAAAAGGACAGACAGACAGACATAGAGACAGACAGACAGATACAGATACAGAGGGAGAGAGTACAACAGATACAGTAGGTACAATGACAGATGGATTTCCCTGCAAAACAGCCGAGGCTTGTTCAAGACATTCTGACTTACACAGGCGTAACTAAG
The DNA here is from genome assembly GCA_036365135.1 of Miichthys miiuy. NCBI lineage: Eukaryota > Metazoa > Chordata > Actinopteri > Sciaenidae > Miichthys > Miichthys miiuy. The sequence goes on along the minus strand of JAAROE010000204.1, from coordinate 19,731 downwards.
ACATGTGATGTCTCCATCCACTTTACTTTTAGCAAAATCCAGTGCTGACAGAGCTAATAATGCTATAAGCTGAACACGCCAACAAAATTGCACATGCCAACAAAACCTGACCCCCGTGTTACTCCTTTATCTAAGAACATCACTGTGAGTTACCTTTCCAGCCCACAGAATCCACAGGACATAAAGTCTAACTGTTTTCATCTTTAGTAGAAATAGTTCAAATGTCAGCTTTAACAGTGAGGACTATGCAGAGAAACCCAGGACACTGTCTTTAGAGGATGTTGTTGAATATCTCAAATGTATTTTTTAATGCTGTGAGCATCACAAACAAATCACACTGTTATGTATTTGTCGATTTCAGGGCACATTAGTGTTAGAGTTACATAGCTGATACTACTAGGGGTAAGTGAGTTTGTTTGGTCATTTCTCTTAACCTCTAATCTGAATTTCATAATTTGTAATTCGTCAATAATTAAGTGGAAATAATTAGTCTCAGAAATCACCAATTAATAGCACCTCAGATTAGAGCCCAAATAAATGCTTGCTCGACATCAACCGTTCAGAGAAGACTATCTGAATCAGACCTTCATGGTTGAATTACTGCAAAGACGACTGAGGGAGACCAACAAGAAGAAGACAACTGCTTGGGCCAAGAAACTCAAACATTAGACCAGTGGAAATCTGGACTCTGAGTCCAAATTTTAGATTTTTGGTTCCAACCTCTGTGAGTTTGTGAGGTACAGTTAAGGATCAGTACAGTATCTGCATGTGTGGTTCCCAACTTAGAGCAAGATGACACTATTGAGGAGGTGTAACACGGTTGTCAGTGAGCATTTGAAGCATGAGAAAGCAGAAGCTCAAATCCATGTGTGACTTGTAGTAAGCTGCTGGTCAGATACGCAGTGTGCAAGGCAAGCAGGGGAGATAGTCAGTGCTCTGCCAAGCCTCACCTGAGACGGGAGCTTGGCTGGGCGGAGGGCCCTTTATGGGAGAGGTAGCTGGGGGAGACTCCTTGTCACTTGCCACCTCCTCCCCTACTTACACAAACACACACACAGACACACACAGTGAGGGTTTGGCTGTGCAGGAAGTTAGATTTGTGAGGCAAAGAGGTGATCACAGTTAACAAGACAGTCACAAGTGACCCTGTTTGTGTCGGGGGGCTGTGTGTAGCATTTTATCTTCAAAACTGAGGATCTGTACATTTTCAAACATTAGTTAAGGAGAGTCTCTAAGAACTCATACACTGCATGTTATATTTTGCACCATGCAATGAGATTTAAGCAGGAAATTTGGTACAGCACAAATGATGGATAGGGTAATGAATTTAGTATGAAATTTATAACATGAATTGGCATTTAAAATGCTACGCACAGCAATTTAGCAACTTTAAGAGGGTTAGAAGACAGTGTGCAATGTATTAATAGTGAGTGTGAGGGTAGCATGTTAATCTGCCTTTATTACACTACTGCACCCCTAGAGTAAAATGTTAGGGATTAATCAAAAATCTAAATGAACACGTCAATAATTAACACAGTCGGTTAGATAATTAAAATGAATATATATTAAGCTTTAAGATTCTCCGTTAATCTGCAACCAGCTGGTAAGACGAGCAAAGCTTAAGTGATAAAATAAATGAAAACTTAAAGGACCAGTGTGTAGGAGTAAGTAGCATTTGATGGTAACCTGTTTGATGTAACAAACCTTAGCCATCTAGAGCATAGGAAAATAATTTTAAAAGTGAATCATCATACTGATTTAAGGATAAACCTATTAAGTCAACTTAAGAATCAACAGACCTCTACTCTATATTATATTATAGTCCTGTAACTGGATTGTTAGGAAGTTCAATAAAGTTCATATAGCCACTGAGTCAGCTGAGTTGAGTTGGATGAATCATACCATTGGTGCCCCCATCCTGTTTCCTCTGCACCTCCTTGCGGTACTCCTCCAGCTCCTGGTCTGTCAGTTCATTGAAGGGATTTGGAGGTTCTGGCTCTGGTGGGGCTTTAGGTGGGCTGACTGGAGACTAACAGACAAGCAGAGACACAGAATCACTCTGCAGCCCAAAGGCAGTTGGAAAGGAAAAGATGTTTGGCGAGCAGTGAGACTGCAGCTCACCGGAGGACTGTCAACTGTTATAACGCTGGCGAGGACTTGAGACTGTGGGCCCGCCGTCTTCATGTCCTGACGATTCTGCTGTCGTATCTGAGGAGAAAAAAAACTTATAGAGCCTTTCTGAATGATGTGACAGTATGCAGAGGACAAAGATGGGAGACAGTTACCTTGTTTCGTGTCTCTATCACCTCTTGAGGGTTGGTGAAAAGAGGCACAAACTGGTTTGGGTTCTCTATCTTGATGGCTGTGCTGCCAGCCTGTGTCACCTCTTCTGCCTTCAGCCACTAAAGGAAAGAAAAGCAACATCAAAACAATATCTCATAATCCACTTTAAAAGACTGAAGAAAATATGTTTAGTCTGACAAGTAGATTTACAATGAAACACCTGAGACTCACGTGGCAGGAGGAATTAGGAAGAGATTTTAGAAAAATTAGAAAAGAGGCACTGATCCATATCCACATTTTAAAGTGCGCCACACTGCACTGGTCTGAACAAAACAAAACAAAAAAGGACCAGTGTGTAGGATTTAGTGGCATCTCATGGTACTTGCTGACTGTACCACCTCAATCTCTCATTTCTAGCCTGAAGGACTAATTACAGTGGCCACATAAAACGCACAAGGCCGTATTTAGAGCCAGTTTTTAGTTTGTCTATTCTGAGCCACTGTAGGAACATGATGGTTCAACATGGCGAACAAGCATAAAGATTCTTATTTTCATGTGATTATACACTAATGAAAACATAGTTATGCATATTTTGTTACATCTCTGACATGTAACGTAAATAGCCCTCTAAACCTTACACACTGGATCTTCGTGTGAGCGTTGTGGGCTTGGGTCAGCATCGTTGACACACATGTTCTGGAGCTGTCCCAGATTGTTGAACTATCGAAGAAACAGTTTCCAAACTCTTTCTATGGCATTGAATAGAAAAGTGGATTTAAACTGTCTGACTGCTGTTTTTGGTGTTGTAGACGCTGATGTGGGGAAAAGTGGTTCAGGGTGCAATATGATAACTTTGGTCTGTCTGCTGGCGTGTAGATTAACATTACTTTACTGGAAACAGGCAACAGCCCCTTCTCGTGCAAACTGGATGAGAGAAGTGAAGAAGCATTTAGATTTAGAGACAATAAAATTCCTATTAAAAGGACAGTTTGACAAAATATGCTCACCTTTTATAAAGTGCAACCAGATGAGAAAATATAGGATAGCTATAGAAATGACCACCATCATTCACACCGCATTTTCTTTTTACTAAATTAATACTTACTCAGTATGTCTAAAGTGTAAAGGATCCTGTTATCTAGTCAGACATGAGCCCATACAAAGTGTGTTTTTATCAAGCAGCTTTGATAATATGGACGTTTGTCCAGCAGAGGGCAGACTCTGCGCTGCAGCAGTCGTGGGCTTTCACCTGCAATGCAGAGAAGGGGAGAGAGAGGAGGATGGGAGGGACTGAAGGGGAGAGAAAACAGAAAGGGAGAGCCGAGCTCCTCCCACTGATGTAAGCCAGCCAGCCTCGTGTTGTTTTTTCGTCTCTAAAGGGCTCATCACTGCAGCTCTGCTTCACTTTTTCTAAGGCGCTGTACGTAGAAATAAAAACAAGCGCTCCACGGCGTACATCAACCTCCATGTGAGTCAGAACTGTTGACTTTAGACACAGTAATGATATCTTTGGGTTGAGTGCACATTTCCCTTTTAAAGCATCAGAGAGATGGTGAGTTAATTATTGTTTGTGTCCATTTCCTGCTCACACCAGTCATTTTAAAACATAACTCCAAGCCCAGCTGTGAGTGGGAAACATTACTTGACTTTTAGGTCACAGTGGATGCAATGTAGCGTAGTCTGCATGGTGTTGTGGAAATAACAACGATCAATTGGTGGGGTAATGTGACAGTTTGGATCATCAGATCAACAATAGTATTACTACACCTGCAATATTGATCAAATATTGAGATCAAATAACATAATCATGATCCCACCTATCCCTAGATGCCTTTTCCCATTCTTTGTCTGAGGGGAGGCCCACAGTCTTAGACGTTGGAAAGCCTCAGACAATTTTTCTTCTGTTTACTAAAATGAAAAGATTCCTAGAGGCTCACAGTGGTGCGGTGTCCCGGGCTGGCTTGCTCCTGGCTGACTTTTTGGTAGGTGTTGGGGGTGTTGAGCCATCGAGTCCTCTCCTGCTGCTGGCGCTGGGCAAAAGGGTGCTGCCTCAGAGCCGGGTGCACTCCGTCATCATCAAACTGGTGGAAAGCTGTGGCGGTTGCGGGAACCTCCACCTCCCTCCGCGTCCGCGATCGCTCCAGCAGCACAGGGAAGCGGTAGGCGTAGCCTGTACGGTAGCCCTGCAATACAAGAGTGGAAAGAAGCTTTAGGGTGTATACGTACTGCAATTTATCAACTCACAACTCAACCACTGGTGGACACACACACACACACACACACACAGAAAGAAGGCATTTTTCCACTGGTTTGCTAAAGCAACACTTTTGCTGCACCATGGCATGTCAAGCTGTAATCATATGTTTCAACACTGTGGTCACACAGCAGGAGATAACAGCAATGATTATTTTGGTCCTGATTGGGAGCTAAGCCAAGCTGTGTCCTTGCATAGTTCAACATATTGGGAAACACACTTATTCACTTCACAAATCTGCCTCAAAACACAAACAGTCTAAAAGATTTACAGTTCTGTTCATGCAAAAATTAAACAAATATGATATAATGAGTGAGCTTTAGAGGGGCTGGTAGGTGGATGTTGTTACCTTCAAACAAAGCCAGGCTAGGTGTTTCCTTCTGTTTTCAGTCTCTATGCTAAGCTAAGCTAAATGGTTGCTGGTTATGTTAAATGGACAGATATGACATGATAGTTCTCACACTCAAATTATTGTGATTATGTAGCTGATAGCTGACCAGAGCACATTTTAGCCCAAGTTTAAAAAGTCTCACCATGTTTAGTTTTGTTAGTACCGGTACTTTAGAAGCTTTCTTTGTAGCTCAGTCATTGTATCCATATCTGCTGTTTAGTTACTGCTGATGCAAACTGAACATTTCATTCCACCGCTTTACATTAAAAGCTTTCCATCTGCAAACCACAGGAAGGCTTTTATGCTGTTATGAAGCAGCTACAGGAAATGGAGTAGTATTTGTCACGGTGCTTATGCAGCGTTCACATGATTTATGATAGATGGCAGGAACTGGAAAGATTCCCATATTTACAACTAGGAAGTGTTCACATCATCAGACAACTCCAGGTGGTGGAAGGATCGTAAAGGGTTAAAGATATTCTGCACAGAGGATATAGCACCATATCCATTACATTTGTACTGAATTACCTTAAAGGAGCTTATGTGAGGAGTCATATTTATTTGTCTTTTCAGACACTTGTAGCTTTCAAAGAAATACAGTTCCACATGGATGTTGACATAGATGGTATTTAACATTAATAAAATAGTAGCTGTGGTATCTTCCACACAAAATGTGGAATATTTTCTCGATATAATGTTCCACAAAAGTTAGTCTACACAGCAAGATGTGGATGTTTTCTGTGCTATTTGATAATCAGTTTTTATACTGCATGGGAGGAGAGGTGAGAGCTGCAGCTGACATAGATCCTGCTGCCAGTTTGTATGAATCAGCAAACCTCCCACACACATCAAGGTAAGTTAAACCTCTGAACATGCCCCCTTTAATACCAGTGAATCTTTGCAAATTGAAAACATACAGTATTTAAAATGAGTGTAGCAGAAGCTGCAACATCTTTGTATTAGTATGGGTGAGGCTCCAAAAACATCCTACACTTCCTATAATGGGTCTTGCTAACATCTTTCATTAGCGTTGTCACAGGTACTCTTCATGACCTTCATATGTAAAATTGATGACTTATTAATCATCAATCACCACCGTACACATCTTTCTGTTTTGGTATAACTGTTACCTACCAAGTTATCCAAAGTTCTCATGAGGGCTTCAAACTCATGCTCCCCGACACGGCTCTTGTGTAGTGGTCCAAAGGTGGAACCAGCCCAGCCAACGGTGCCGGTCGGGTTGGGTTTATGAGTGGTGCGGTCCAGCAGGATCAGGTTCTGTTCACCCCCGGCACAGCACAAAGCAGTCACCTTTCAAACAAACAAACAAACCAACCAGATTTAGAACAAGATGCCAGCTCGTCTTTATTGTAATGTTACAGAACTCATTCACTCTTTTCTAAATTCTACGTCAAGCATACACATTTGAATTCAGAGAGAGAGATGGTGCCTTGATACGCACATGAGTCGATTTATCTGGGTCTGCTAAGCAGTGGTATATGAAAACTGAATGTATTTTGGTGTTGACTGGAGAACTCCGAGGAACGCATGACTAACAATGGACTGGGATATGCCAGACCTGTCACCAATCTCTCTACTGACGGTGCCAGCAGGAAACCGATATCGGTGAGTAGGCCTACTTGCAGCTGAGGTGGAGTGGAATTAGATAGTTTTGTCTCTGATGTAAGTTGAGGCACCAGAACAGCCCATTTCACAACTAGACTAATGCTCTCAGATGCATTAGGATTCAGAAAATGCTTTTATGCATATTGGCTTGGTCAAGGTCATTCTTAAATAGAAAATAGAACAGGTAAAACACAAGTGTTGATGAACGTGACAGAAGTTCCTTAATAGTTCCATGCACAATTTAATCAAATCTGTGTGTAGGTACGGTTCATGCATGAGGCCCAGTGACCTTACAGTGACCTTACAGTGACATATCTGCTTCCCTACAGGCCACTGTTGGTCCTGTAGGATTACTGCAGTGTCTCTTTGGCACACGACACTCCTGTAGTGTATTATACTGCAGTGCAGAGCTGCTGGCTGAATTACAGTGAAAGGGTACCAATGGGAAACTGCCCAGGTGTAAAAGTGGTGCATCTACTTTACGTACACATGCCAGCTCACTCTCCCACGCTCACACATATGCAGTGACAGCACTTCTTTTCTCTAGTACGTTATTAGGAGTGAAGCATAGCAATATGTGCGCACACTGATATCTCAAGTACCTGCCTGTCTAACCCTAACCCCACCTAACCTAGGTAACCTAGTTAGATGTAGTAACAAATGTGGTGTTGAGTGAAGCTACAACGGTCAGGTGTCAGGAGCAACACCTGACACTACACCTAACACATCAGTACGGGGTTGAATGAAGCTGATACTGGCCGGTAAATGGCCCTGTTCAACTACTGTAGTAATCCATGTTAGGGCAAAACCGCTCAATAAAAAAAACAAGAGTCCAAGTAGCAGACACATCTCAACATCAACTGTTCAGTGGAGACTGAGTGAATCAGACCTTCCTGGTTACTGCAAAGAAACCACGACTGAGGGAGAGCAAGAAGAAGAAGAAGAAGAAGAGAAGGACTTGACCCAAGAAACCCAATGAATGGACATCAAACTATCTGGACTTTGGTCAGTCCAAATTTGAGATTTTTGGTTCCAACTGCTGTGTCATGGTGGGATGTAGATACGTTGAATGGATGGTATCTGCATGTGTGGTTCCCACTGTGAAGCGTGGAGGAGGAGCTGTGATGGTGACACTATTGGTGATTTATTCAAAGTTCAATGCGAACTGAACCAGCATGGCTACCACCACCAGAGAGATGGTCTGCAGTGATATACCATTCCATCTGGTTTATGATGCTTAGTGGGACCGTCCTTTTTAATAGGACAATGACCCAAAAGACACCTTTAGGCTATGTAAAGGCTATTAGACCAAGAAGGAGAGTGCTGCATCACATGACCTGGGTGCTTATGTCAGAGCATGGTCAGATTGTAGAGGTCTTGTCAAGCACTAGTGAGCTGCTTGAGGTACTAGTGTGTATACTGGTGTGTCGTCCACCCCTGATCATAGTATCATAGTACTCATCTGCTATTAGTATAGTGTGTGTGTGTGTGTGTGTGTGTGTGTGTGTGTGTGTGTGTGTGTGTGTGTGTGTGTAATACCTGAACCTGGCAGGCAGCCTGGATGTGGTAGATGGTGTAGAAGGCCTCCTCCACAGACTCCCCCAGAGCCACAATGCCATGATTCCTCAGCACCAGAACCTACACATCATAAAATCAATATTAACGCAGGAATAAAAACCATGTTCATTATTATATATTATATACTCTTGTGGTGTGCTCACCTTACAGGTCGGCCCCAGACTCTTCTGCAGCTCCACTCTGTCCTCCTCCTCCTCCATAACTCCATTATAGTCATAATAGGCCACATCACCAACCAGCAGAGCCTCGTGGGAGAGTGGCAGGAGGCCACACTTCATAGCTGAAACCTGAAGACAGTCGGCTGTCACTCGTGGCAGCAAAGGCCATGGAACAGGCTCATATTGACAATGTTGAAGTCACAATGTGCTTTACATGCAAATCCATGGTGATATAATTTTATCAGACTCAAACAGAAGAAGATGACACTATAACTGCTACAAATGTGAAGTAACTTCATTAATCACCACTGATCTCAGATGGTATGACTAACTCTGCATGCGACCAGCGGTCTCCTCCAAACAGGACGACGGCGTGAGTAAATGCCAACCTCTCCCTTGGCGCGAGCCCAGGGTGACTCACCGCAGCTGTGGCCGGTGTGTGGAGGTGAAGCAGACAGCGAACATCTGGTCGGGCCGAGTAGATGGCCGAGTGCAGGCTGAACTTTTCTGTATCCACACCCAGGTTGGTGCTGCCCTTCTCCACCATCTCACCCAGGATGTTCACCTTCACCTGAAAACCACACAGCACCTTTCTCAGAAGAGTTGGATTAGGCAGCACTTGTTTTTAAATGAGATATCCACAGTTTGATTTTAGCAGTGATTTTTTTACACCTTGAACTTTGTGCAACGTTCCTTTTCATTTTTTTTTTTGGTAAAGACTGATAGAAAAGTTATGGATGAAAGCAATATCAGCAAATGGCTGTAAATATATCATAATATAACATTATAAACATTTTAATGTAGTGAAATAAACACAAGAAAATACAGTACATGTTAATAATTACAGTGTTGTTTAGTCAAGCAGCTTGATAACTGATTAATTGCTACTTTTGTCTTCATCTGTGTTAATTAGATATCGTTGAGATTTGATCAGAAGAAACAGTCTGAATACAGAATCAGACAATCTCACAGACACAGATCATTGTATTGATCAATTATACTATAAAAATGGTACAGGTGTACCTCACATTGACCATTAAGTGTATGTGTAACTTTTATCCTGACTGGAATTAGTCTTACTCACCAGACTGGATCCAGTCACTTCACTGTAGGCCAGGCCGTCTGGAAGCACCAAAAAGTGTTCCTGTTCTTTACTGACACGCAGCTGTCAGGGAGGAACAGGACTTTAGTAAAGACATACAGATGATGGAAGTAAAGCTACACACAGTTCAAGATATGAGATTTTCACACAGCTCTAAAGTGAGGAATGTAATGTTGAAAGAGTAGCGGAACTAACTAACAGTGAGACAGTTGCGGCTGATTTGGGCCCAGCCGAAGAGGTCGAGCAGGCGGTGGACACTGGCCAGCTTGCAGCGCATCAACCTCTCGCCCTTCACCATGCTGCCAGGCTCCCAGCCGTGCAGATCATTGATGGGTGTCACCATCATCATGTCTGTGGAAGGAAGAGAGAAAATAAGACACAGGCAGAGGCAAGTAGTTGATTGATTCTTTTAAAATGTACACAGTTCAACAGGAAAATGGCACTGATTGTGTGGACGTGGATATGGATTATGTCTTGTCTTAAAGGATTATGTCTTTATGATGAAGACCGGTACCTTCCTCTGACTAGACAGTGCAACTTTTAATCTATTATTATAATGTACATGCTCCTCATATTATCCCCTGCAGAGCTCTGCCAAACTGCTGAGCAGAGGTCTAATTATCCAGAATGACCGAACACACCTGTGTGGATGTATACAGGCCTCAACACAATTGCACGTACAAGTGATAATTTTCTCTCCGTGCTCAGGTTAAATATCTTCAATTAACTCTTCATCCTCCACAATCTCCTCACACGTTTACAGCAGATATTTATCTTTGAACATTTTGTGTATCTTAATTTGTTTGAGCTTAGTCACTGCCTGTTCATCTTTCTCTGCCAGCAGTCGTGAAAGATTCACCACTTTTCTTCTCAGCATGCAGCATTCGGCGTGCTGGTGTTAAAGCATGCACAACACCAGGTCCAGCTACGAAAATGGAATGCAGCCACTGTTATTAGTTACATTTACATTTAGTCATTTATCCAAAGTGACTTACAAAAAGGGAATAAGGCTACAAGCAGACCTGAGTATAAGGTTAGGGTTAGGTTTTCAGGGCGAAACGGGCCAAGCAAACTGGCGGAAGACTGATGTAAACAGTGAAGTGACTATAGTGCAGGTGAGATTGCACTACAATGAATAAATGTATGTAGACAACAAAACACCCAGGCTATCAACTGAAACTTGTTCAGGCAGTAATAAACACTGGGACAAACGATAGAATACCAGGCCTGGATGTCATTGGTAAAGTGCATGCTTTAAAAGTTTGGTGCACATACTAGAAGGAGAGACAGGCAGGGAAGCCGGAGAGCCATGTGAGGCCATGAAATCAGCCAACTGTCTCAGTGCCCATAGGTTGGATGAGCTGCCACCCTTCTTCATCTGTTCCTGGATCAGAACATCCAGCTCCTCCCTGAAGGACTACACACAAACACAAATATTAATATATCATCACACGTTTCGTAATCATACTCAATAAAAGCTTGTATGTATACAATTGTTTCATTTTTAAACTTCCTATAATCACATAAATCACGGGCTTTGATCAACAAACACTTGTACACACACACAGGGGTGAGGGTGAGTGAACACATTTAATGAGTCAGCATCTCTCTATCAGTCCTTTCACTTCATGGTCACCGTTCTCCACTTCACACACAAATTCATCAGCATGGTGTGGCCTCACTGCTGCCCTCAAGCAGTCAAATGGCATTTGAAAGCAGATTTACTTTAATGTGAGAAGATAACCACATCTAGATGAGAGGAGACAGAGAAGAAAATAAATCACACACGCAGACGAACCGACATCTCACCGGACTCTGAAGGAGGCTGGAGATGCGCTTCTTCTGCTGGGATCCAGAGCCGGGTGTGGAATGCTGAGGTGACTGGAGGCCCTCAGGGATGCCATCACTGGGGCTGCTGCACCGGGTGCCTTTGGGGTGGGGACTTGCTCATCTTCTACTATTTTTGCAGTGGGTGACTTATAAGCAGCTGTGGGTGGGGAGAACTGTAAAGAAAGTTTCTGAATATTATAAATGTTGCAATCAAAGAGTTCATTTACACATTATACACTGTAAAAACACACTTAAAAATACTCATTTTCGCTTTAACTTCTGAGAGTTAGATGAGAGATACTGCTCGCATCAGTCTGTTGAAACTAGCAGCCAGTTAGCTTAGCTTAGCACAAAGGCTGGAGGAGGGCAAGACAACTATGAGTAAAGAGTAAAAATGACCAACTGCTGTTTTATAGCCTGTTTCGTACCAGGATAATTCTAGACCAGGACTGGTAACTTCCTGGAGCTGGACCCCCACACCCAACCAAGCCCCCACCCAACGCCCTTAATATATAATCAAGGAAAAAATAAGCAAAACTATTAAATTAAGTTTTAATGTCAGCAATCATAAGTATAATCATATGCTCCTAAAGCAGCAGCCACAATCCTGAGGATGAAAAAAATAATGAATGAAAAGTCACCGCTATCGGTCTTCCTGAGTCTATACTTTAGAGAGCCCACATAAGCCCTGCCTAGCACCGAGGGAGATTATAACAATGAAGAGATGCAGCGAAGATGATCAAATATCAAATTTAAATTGTCAGTTCAATCAATATGCTCACTTAAGTGCAATGCGACCCCGAGCAAATCCTTTTGTATCTTGCATTCAAATTTAAACTTCCTGTTGGCAAGCACAACAACAAACAGCACACTGGACTGCACATTAAAGCTTGATTTCTTTGGGGTTTTTTTTTCAAATGGCAGCATTAAGATGAAAAACCTACCCTTGCATTAAGGATGCTGTATTCCTCGGGGCACCGGCGGTGGAAGTGCAGAGCTATAGTAAATGCAGCATTAGCAATAAGAGCTCACATGCAGACAGCAGCGTCAGAACCACTAACAGGAAGTTAGCTGGCGATACAGCTCAGTAATTGGAGAAAGAGTAAAGAGTTACCGTAAGGATCTTGAGAAAACAGCTGGCCACTCCCAAAATGAAACATACTTAACTCGCACACACACACAGTGCTGCAGGGAGTAGATAAGGTCAAAACACACCACACCCTCTCTCCTGTGCTACATCTCACTAACTGACTCAATTACTCACTTAATTGGTTGCATCACAGTAAAATAACTATTTGTGCATCCCTGATCACATGCATCGTCGGTCCCATCCCTCTTAACGTCCGGGGCAAGCTTTTAAGATGCTCACTCCAACAGCACAAGAGGAAGTTATATCAGATCCATGTGCATTACAAAAATCTCATTGCATTGCACACTGAAACTGACAGATGACTAAACCTTTAATGGAGTTTCTGAATAAACCGAGCACTATATCCTGTCAACATCAGGCTTCCTGCATTCTAAAGCGCTAAAACATCATCAGCCATTTACTAAAGCATTCACTAAACTCCATAAACAAACAATGACCATGATCCATGTCATAACAGTCAGTCAGTTTTTGGTTGGAATGATCACAAACTATCATATATATTATATAACTATGAGTTATAATAGCCAGATGTATCAGGTGGATGTTTTTAGCAAGCCGCCTAATCATCAGTCTTCAAAAGCCAGGATGCGAGGAAGCAGCTCTCTCTTTTGCTTTCACACTGGAGGCTGGTTCACAGTGTATATGACTCTCTCTGGGGTAGAGGAGCCCAGCTGCTGACAGGCAGCAGACAGAAAGCCTCTCTCTCCAGGGAGGGTCCTAATGACTAAGGGGAGACATAGAGATGCTGGCCCACCATCCATGCCTCCTCCTCTTAATCCTTAGTTGCACTATCATGGCTGACCATGATGTATCATGGAGATGTTTTCTTATATTTCTCTGCTCTTCTGAGGCTGGGTTCTTATCTGCTTAACTGCAAAAATCACAATTTCAGTATTGCTCAACCAGAGTTAGAGATTACACAACATAAACAATAACTGTAACACTACTGTGCTCTGCTGCGAGACATCTTTGGCCTAATCCCAACCTTATAAAAAGAGGTAAACAAAACCATCAACTTTGTACATTTGGTGTAAATTATCTACACATATACATGCCGGTGCAGACTGTATAATATAGACTGTGTCTACCCACCCGCAGTGGTTTTAGGAGGTCTGTGTCTGCGCTTTGACATCCAGCTGCAAAGAGGCAGACAGGCCTATAATTACTTAAGTAGTGCTGGATTGATTTTCCTCTGGCTTCTCTTTCATTGGGTTTATGTTTTCACGGCTGGTCAGTGGATCCCAACCAGTTCTGAAACTTGTTTCTAACAAATCAGTATCTTTATTGGCAAGATAAGATAATGCTGAATAATTGTGATCATGTTGAAATCTATTGAACATAATTAATCTTCACACATGACTTTCAATCATATAGTCCTGGCTAACACAATAAAAAAAAAAACTAAATAAAGGCAAGCCACTAAACCAGATTATTATTTCATTTTTATATAAAATAGATTTTACATAGATTTACTGTATTCAACCGCTGAGTAATGGACTTGTTAACGTTGTAATAGCAGAGTGCTTTGCAGAAATACAGCATACACAAGATGAAAATGCATTAATGCATGAATGATATAGAGGTTAAACTAATTCTGTTGACTCTGTGTGGTGGATAGTCTGTGGCTGAAGCTGAAGGTGCCCATTATTGCATTATTACACCTTATAGAGGCAGAAAATGCAGAAAAAGCTCAGCAAACTGCAAATACAAAGTCTAAGCTTAATGAATAGATCTTGTACAGAGTTACATATCCTCATTACAATCATTAGTTTGTTTAACTGACCCTCAAAGCCTCAGGTTTGATTTTCAATAACTGCAAACTTTATATTGAGGTTGTTTGACACAACACAAACAGCTAAATCGTTTGAGTTGTCTTGTCCAATGTAATCTCAGCTGCTGTGACTAAATAATCTTAATAAAACGTGTGATGTATGGAAGTGTGTATAGATTTTTTTTTAGAAAATGGTCGATATTTGAGGGTTCATCACTGAGTTTAACATCAACTTGTGCACTGCTGTGGCTGTGCTGAATCCATCCTTGATTCAATGCCTGCCATTGTGCTGTGGAGAGAGACAAAATGTGCACACCCCCGCTCCCAAAGGACAAGCAGGACAGGCCTATTGATCAACTGGTCACGTGAGTGCAGGGTAACATATTTCAACGTGGACGCACAGTGTCGTTTTCATGTTTGGTTTTTTCAGCCATCCTCCTCTCCTCCACCCGCTCTGCATGTAGCTGCTAGCAACACTCGCGCCGCAGCCTCAGCACCAGCACCAGCGGGCGGAGCGGAGCAGGAGAGGATCCGCTAATGGCCACCCGCAAAACGCAAGAGGCCAGCAGAGACACAACACTGCACGAACCGAGGAAAGCAGTAAAAAAAACAGCACATTTTCAAATGAGCTAAATATCTCAGTATGTCCAGCATATTAACCCGGAACACGGCTCGGTGAAGGGATTGCAAAACAAAACAAAACAAAACAACAAAAAAAAAAAGACCAGTGGCGCGCTCGTGAGAGAGAAATGAGAGGAGGCAGTGCCATCACACACACATGCAGTCGTCACGAGCCTTTATCTGCAGAGCACAACGAGGAAAGAGTGTTGTGCAAATGTAATCATCTCATAAAGCACATACTACGGTGCATCTACATCAGGCTGGGCCGTGCCAGACTGATGTAGACACCATCAGTGAAATGCGCACACACCGCTCATGCACGCGTCCGGGAGAACCCTGAACTACGCCCAGCCATTACACCACCATACCCCCTGTACGACTCACCTAGACACAAATATGAGCAGACTGTGTACTCACGTCAGTGCATCCTCCTGACGGGGTCTTCTGAGTGGGTGCGGCACACCCGCAGCCCGAAGCCGTCCTCAGAATGAGCAATGATTAATTACAACTGATCTGTCAGTGTTGGCTTGCGACACCAGGGCTCCTTTGTCAGACTATTTCAGGGCCGCAGCTGATACCAAGTCAATGGACCTGATGTTTTCATCGCTCAGTGCGCCTGGACCAGCCCACTGCCACGCCTGTCCACGGTCTGACACCCAGGGCTCCCCACTCAATGCAACTAGAGTGGGATTCAATCTTAGCAATGCACTTGGTTATTGTATCTGGAAACGCTTACGTGCAGCCCTGCTGGATTTCTAATGCTGTCTCCTTAAACGTTGTTTAGTTGGCTAGGCCAGGAATATCACGTCAAACAGGCGCCACCTGCTGGTCTAATGGAGAACAGCCTGAACACTGAGCTGTCAGAACAGTGGTGGAACAGTAGCAGTACATTTTCACTGTACTGTACTGAAGTATAAGTTAGAGGTACGAGTACTTCAGTCAAGTATTTCAATAGTGTGTCACTTTATACTCGTCTAGTCGGCATTTCAGTAGGAAATATTGTACTTTGCCTCCACCTCCAACAGCCACAGTATTAAAAATGATGCTCTTAATGCTTCAGATGTATTATTATTATTATTATTATTATTATTATTATTATTATTATTATTATTATTAAATATGAAGGGTCATTCTGCATTATGAGTACTTCTAATTTTGTTACTGGGATTTGTCTGAACATGCGTATGAACTTTTCCTTATGAAAGCTGATGAAATTATTTTAGCATTAACCAAACATAAGTCTTATCCTCATTCAGGGTCACGGTGGGGCTGGTGCCTATACCAGCTGACTTAGGGTGAGAGGTGGGGTACACCGGGTACACATCACAGGGCACCACGAAAATAACAACCACTCAAAAAAAAACAAAAAGAGACATTTACAAACAAACGGTCTTGTACATTTTATTCAGGGCTGCTGAGAATACACTTTATAAAATAAAAATAAAAACATTCATATTCATAAACCGATTTACATTTGAAAAGTTAAATTAAATAAGATAAATAAAATTCCACTTTCTCCAAGAAAAAATCTTCAAAGTAACAGGCCCTAAAAACAAAACAAGAGTTAATAATTAACACATACATTCAGTGATGCTGGGAATAACCAAATAGAAACATTGAACCAGAAGAGGGCACTGTAACAATGTATTTCAAAATCAGTCTGGACAATGAGTCTAAAGTATTTTCTGCTGCGCTCTGGTGTTAAAAACAAAGCATGGAGAGTCAAAGGGTAATTACCAGTCACACTAATTTCAACGTGAGTGGAGGTCTAATCAGCCAGAATAACGGTGTTAGTGTGCTGTTCCTGTAAGTACACTGTGAGTGGTGTGTAGTGGTGATGGTGGGGAGATATCAGGGTTTAACGTGAAACGCTAATGAATAGGTCAATTAACTAACATTTACTCTGGCTGGAACACTGAAATGAGTAGCACACTGAAAGGACATGATATCATAGCAGACATTTTGACTGGAGAAGCACAGGTATTGTTTTACTGTTTTAGTGCCCAGTGAATCATGACAGCGTGACATGAACAGCACACACAATAGCACTTGTTCACAGCATGTCTTCAGTGAGGAAGGCCTGTGCTTAGTTTGTTAACTGTCAACTGTAAATGTAATGAAAATGACCACAATGTCCATTATGGGTGAAATAATAATAACAATAATAATTCAGAGCAATAACAGTATGGAGAATATGCATATTATCTGAAGCCCTGATATTTGCACTATGTGTTCTGACATGATCTTTTACACCCTGCAGTGTTAGAAATCTTCCAAACTTTTGATATTTTAATAATATGGATTTTACCTGAAATGTATCACTGATAACTGATTTGACGTTCATGTATTTAAAAAAAACCAACCTGACAGGTTTAAATATACTGGTCCAAGTCATCTGTTTTAAGCACTGCTCAGAAGGGTTGAGACATCTGTTGAATAAAAGAAGGTAATAACTGAGTTATTTTTCTGACTGAGACTTCACAGAATAAACAATCTGATCTCTTTTCTTTAGACTGATGTCTTTGTCTGAGGCTTGTTTCCAGAGACTAACTAAAACCTGAACAACACGTCGTATGATGCCAATTCTGTGAATGGTGTGACTGTGGGAACAGCATGTCTTCATATAAACCTCTTCACCTTGAATTATCCAATCAGATAAGAAGGTACTGAGGACAGTTTGAATGTCTCAAATGTTAGGGTTACACAAACACAAATTTGTGCTGATTGCCAGTTGTAATTTTATGGTATTCCTGCCAGATCATTTCAGGAAGTAAACGTCTCTGATTGCCTATTGTTTGAAGGTTTGTCTTTACTCATACAACGACTGCCTGTCTCATGTTCAAAAGGTTACATCATTTGATTACAGCTGATTTTGCATTCACTTTGTCTGTCAAGAGCTCTAAATAAACAAAATATACATAATGAATGAATTCCATTCATAAATCAAACTATCATAAAGTCTGGGAGAAACCAATTCAAGACAACATATCAGAGAAAGAAAAACAATAGCTATAAAAGAATATTAACTCAAAGCTCAAACCTTTAAAATGTTATTGAAAATGTGAGGATAAATGCCCTACAGGATTTCTTAATTTCATGATTTTACCCACAACAGTTCCCTACAGTACCAAGCATAAAACGAGGCATAGGAAAGTTGGATGAGTTACCGAAGTCTGATCAGGTGCTACTTGGATGATGAACTGGTATGCAGGCATCACACAATGTTGCAACATCAGTCTGGGCATATCTCCGTCCTCTGTTACCGGTTCTGGGGTATAGTGAATCCATCTTCCATGCGCTCCTCTGACATATTCAGCAACTGTCAGGAAAAATCATGCAAGTAAAATTCAAAACATATCCTTTTATGATCAGGATCTTTCCTGGTTCTGAATGGGCCTTTTGGGAAGGACAATGCAAGACATTGAGCATTATCGGTCCACATACGGTTAGGGCTGAAGCGTCACGGCTTGTAAATAATATTTTTAGGCTATGCGCGATATGATATATTTCAATATATATATCTTTTTCTAGAATAACATAGCATAAGATCTCAGATAGTGTAAATGACCTTTAGTATGAGCATATATTTCTATAAATGTGTTGCCTTATGCTTACTTATTCATTTTGAGAGCTTTCAGTGAAGGTCAGGTTATTATTTCTTTAATTATAGCAGACGTTAAATTCGGGCTTTTATTTTGAAGGCGTCTCGCTGAAAACGAAAAATCAAAACAACAAGATGTGTTTGTGTGTCTTATGTAATCTTTGATAAGGTTAAAACTGCATATAAGGGAACCGTTAAAAATGTTAATTTCATGTTAAATAGCATCTTATATACAGCACTCTATTGGAGGTTGTCTTGAGGTTAAAATGGGTTAAAATGTAATTTTCCATGTAATTGTAGCAGTTAAAAGAGTCATAATTTCATTGAGTAAATCTTGTAAGGCTATGATAAGTTTATTGCTATAAGGAAAAGTAACTATATTTTTGTTTTGTCCTTTTCATAGCTCTTACGGTGTGTTCATAATTGAATACGGTCCACAAAATAAAGCAATATGAACCATCAGTTAAGTACGACCATCATTCAGCCGAGGATGCTACAGTAAGAGCTTCCACCTCATCGGTTCCATCATGGCGCTGAAACTGTTGTGTTATTTCCCATTGCAGTCTTTCACAGAGGGTGAAGCTCTCTTCATCTTTACTGCACAAAGATTTAGCCTCTCTCTTTAACCTCATTCGTTGAGATGTTCCACCAGGAGTTTTCTTTTAGCATTTCAACTTTTACAGTTTTTGAATGCCAATGTCCAACTTTTTTTAAACATGTTGCTGGCATCAAATTCAAAATGGGTATATAATTTTCTAAAAAAACAAAACTCATCTGTCAGTTTCAGTATTTGATAAGTTGTCTTTGTGCCTTTTTCAGTTGAGTATGAGGTTTCACTATTTCCCATGTCACAGTTTGTTTCTACATTTTACAGTGTGCCAACTTTTTGCAAATGGGGTTGTAAAGTAGCTCAACCTTAAACATCTACATAAGTAAAATCAAACATACACATTAATGCAACAGTAATGCTAACCCAAAACATCATACATAATAGTAAAACACTGACAATGAGGACTTCACATGAATCTATACTTGGATACTTCTTCAACAATAATATTTGCATACTTACTTTATCGAGTACGGTTTAGAATGCAGAACTTTTACTTTCATTATTATTATTTCATCATTATTATTTCATCATATTAAATGAAAATTTGAGCATAAAAATCAGATCAAGAATCATTTTACGGTTGACTACCTCAGTGACTGACAGGCAGTGTCAAGAAAGCTAAAAAAATTTTGAGATTTGTATGATTGAATAATTAATCAAGAGTTTGAAAGCAGCATAACGCGGTATGCAATGCAGTTGGACTGTGTGTACATGTGGGAATATGGAGGTTAGTTAGTGCCAAAGAAAATGATGTCT